>OZ038438.1:13845219-14055219 GCA_964036275.1 Litoditis marina | reverse complement strand
GTACCCTCAAGCCTTTCCGTTGGTGACGACTATATAGCTCAAACCCTTATCCGACTCCTACACACATTTTCAAACAACTGTTTCCAATGCAAATTGAGTGTGTACGAAGTGGAACAGTGTATATTTAAATTTCCATATTTTGTCATACTTCGCAAAACTGGATTTTTTGACAGCAGCGCGGGAATCGCTTACATTGTGCCTGAGTCATTACTTTACATAGAGAACTACAATAATTATGATATGGTGTATATACTGAATAATAGAATGTAGAGCAGTCTCACCTCTGCTAAGTTGTGTCTCAGTGGTAATTTTGGATGATTCTGGTCCTGGAATAGAGAAGCTATTAATTAACAAAAAAAACGATATTCAATGTAACACTTTGTTTGAGGTTCTTTCTATCGATGTCAGTCGTGACAAAAATTTAACAAATTTTTCACTGTTGTTTGTACTTTACCGATATTCACGCATCCAACTGATTTTAGACGACTGCAGAGCGTTGTATAGCCACACCAGCGAGGCTTATTTACAGTGTTTACTAAACTAACACGAAAATTCGTATATGTTTTCAATTGCTTCAGTCTCAATTGTAACCGTTCATCTGTTCATATAGAGCAATTTTTCTTGTGAGTTTAGGTCAGAAAAAAATAATTTAGCTATTTGAGGCGACCAATATAGCTCAGGTTCATGAACTTTACTACCTGTTTTACCCATCCATTTGAACTTAGAATGCACAATCTAATTTTTAAATATTCGTCATGAGGAACACCTAGAACTTATTTGTGATAGCAACTGTGCGAAGAAACGCACAAGCGGTGTATTGCATTTTAGGAATAACCATTTTCTTATTGTAGTTTGATCGCGGTGCACACTACAGAAGTCAACGAGATAAAACTACAGTAACAGCGCGATGAGTCAATATACATCATGTAGGCATGCTTTGAAGTGAGCGAATCCTATGCTCTATTCTGCTGTGTCTGTAGTTTGATGCCGTTGTTTTCAGTTCAAAATTCGTAAAATTCAGCGTGTATCGAGATCAAACTACAAAAAATAATTGTTCATTCTTTATAGAGAACCAGATGCAAAAATCTGAATGGTTTCCGAAAACTTGATGCCAGAAAAAACTGTTCAAGCAAATCAATACAATATTTCTCTAGGACGGGTCATACTTTCAACTAGGATGAAAATGAAGTGATTGTACAAATTAGCTGAAATCGCGCATGCAGAAGATGAGAAAATATTACTCTAGAACACTGAATTACTTATTTGTCCGTCAAAATATGAAGTTTGCTTATCAGTCACGTAAACAGTGGCCGGAGGAATTGAAAAACCATGTTCATTAGTTTTAAATACTTGCCTTCATTCTGATTATCAGGTTATTGAAAGACAGACTGGCCATGTCTCTGAAATCGTGAGCACCACAAACTTGACATTCGGTACATATCATAATATGACAAGGCGTTTTGGAGTTAGTAAAAAGGAGCTATGGTGAATTTGAGAAACACGAGAGAGGTGTAGTTCTATTCCCCACTTCTTTCCGGAAAGAGAAATGTGAAACAGTGGAACGTAGAACTACAATGTACAGACATAGTTGTGGTAACACTCAACATAAAAATCGTCATTCGCGACACTAAGTACTCATCGATTTGGAAAGAAAGGACTTTCGAAGAGTTAAGATAATTGTTTTTGCTAACAGATATTGTATGTTATCAAATAACTTTGATCTGTGGGCGAGGAGAAAAACTATTTGTGTGCGCGCAGGCAGTAGTTTCGTGTAATATACTCCACTTTCTTTTCACAACTCCATACGCAGCTGCAGTACAAAAAGGGAAAAGCCGTTGTACCCTGTTCAATGTAGAAGTTGTATACTTTCCGCTATTCTAAACGTGAACATATGTCTTCACTTGCGAGTACTAGTCGAAGTTGTGATCTCTTGTTTCATTTCTCAGGTAAATTGGAAATTATCACATTTGGACTGATTATAAAAAATGTGCTATTCCTATCATCTTGCTGTTCTATAATTTTCATATGAAAAATATCGGATACTGTGAAGCAACCAGAATGACAGAACTTCTACTTCCGAGAAAGTGTTCTTTCTCACATTTCCATTAAAGTTTTGTGGGTTCGGGCGATTCCCTCACCTCTACTCAAGAGCTGATTCCACACCGGAATCGAGAAAGGAAATTCTACACACGATTACATGCTTCTGTGAAAGTAGGGACCGTGTGGCAATTCATTCATATGACAGCATTTTCTTCACTCGTCAACCACTCGTTTTGTGTTACCATAGTATTGGTGGTAATGAATAATCTAATCCGCTATGAAAAAAAAGGAAAACATACACGAATTTCGTCTCACTGTTGAAAATCACGGTAACCAACCTGCATAAGTGCTGCCTGTGCCATGATTGTTTAAAACATAATAAAAATGGAGAAGCAAATGTGGAACGCCGACACCTTTGAAACTGAAACTATGGATGGTTGGCACTCTACATGCATACTAGAAGTGATCAAAGTCGAACAATTTTCTGAACGGGAAGTGACATAGTTGATTCGCTGAAGTGGTGTTGCATACGACTGGCATCATCACCACTTCAGCACGCTTGTGAACACTTACAATACGAATATTAAAACTCCTGGCACTTTTTACCACGATTGTTTGGGAAGTTCTTTTTGAATGAATCGGCGTCGTTATTAGTACAGACGATCGAAGACGTCACTTTCAATCTTTGTTCTTGTTATAAAATAGTTGTTGGGGAAGGATCTCGGACTGTAAGTGTCCACAACTAGGAGAAATGGATTATAGTAATAAAAAACCCTGGCGGAAATGGGGAAAGCCGACATCTTACAAAATACATCAAATTCTTAATTTTTGAGTAAAGTTTGAACTAAAGAAGTAAGGCAAACGTGTTTTATGATAACAACGGCAATGTTCGTGTATAATCTGAGTTCCATGTCGAGTAACGGAACGCTCTCAATTATGACAAAGCTGGAACAACTGTTGCACATTTGCGTGGTTTCCGTTGACTACTTGGAAACGCCGCAAAGGTGACTAATAGAACGGCAACCGAAAATTGTTGGACACAGGTATTCGAGTATTATGATTCATCAGTGAACGCAAAAATAACGCCTGCATAGCGGGTTAACCCGTTTTAACTCTTTTAAAAGTTGTCAATGTCTTTTAGGTTTGCACCCGTGTACAAAATCACGCGTTCTCGATCATCAGCAAATTCAAGATTTCAATGGAACACAGAATAAATTCATTTCAGAATAGTATAAGTTGAAGCATGAGCGATCTCCTATATGTTTCGAAAACCGCGTGTGTTTTAAGTTGTTTTTCTTGAAACGATTCATGAGTAGACAATCAGACTCTGCGGATAAGATGCTCCAATCATCACATTGATAGGTCATGAGACCCGTAGAATCAATCAATTCGTTTTAAAAAACAACGATGAAGCTGACATAACTCAGCTGGTGAAACTGGAGGGATGCCAAGACGACCGCGACGCACCCGCACGCTTTGAAAGTAAATGGCGTTCGAAGCATGTATAAATCGCTACTTTGAACTCATTAGCGTTCATCTAGCCAGTAATAGTTAGAAAGGCTGATAGTTATCTTGAAATGAATGGGAAAAACGCGCTTTATATATGTTCCAAGCCAGAGCCTATTTACAGTATGGAGTTGAAACGTCCATAACAGGCGGTTTCTCCAGAATAGGAACCGTTTTCACTTGATCAATTCTATTCTTAACCTCCCATCGAAAATGAGTTTCACGGCAAATGGGTAATACGAACAAAAAGTCGAGATAATTGAATCGGTTCAGAAAAAAAACTGAAGACATCAAAGACGTTGTAATTGTCGTCTCGAATCGGAACTTTAGTTTTATCATGAAGTCTTCAAGATTTTCTGCTCAGAGTCGTGTCTTCCTAAGTGGCGTGAAACAGTCAGAAACAGCCAAACCAAGGTTTACGTACGAAACTTTTCCCGAAACCTGGAGTTTGTCCGCAATTCGGAAATTTCATAGTTTCCTATCTATAATAAAGTGCTACTGTGAACTTTCATTCAATTGTGGATGTTTTTTTTTTGCGGTTCGAATCAAGTGCTTTACGAGTCGATGAGCTACTGCGAGAATGATGCCCAATTGAACTGCAGTTTGAAAGGGCAAGGTAATTAGATTATGCAATTGAGATCAAAGATAAAACCAACTCGTTTGCTAACGTCTCGATCTCATTTTATGCTCTAGTTACCACACAATGTTCCCGAAACTCCAATGGTTTGACTCGAAGTATTCTGTGAAACATGACTAGACTGTCGATCGGACAGTTTCTGGAAGCCCAGGGTCACATGAATTCTTCGGTAGAGGTGTTGGACAGCGACAAACACCGGTGAGAATATATGAACTGAACAGGTCATCTCGTGATCGGACCTTCGTCTCCGTTGGCCCAACCCATAACATGTTAAAACTACATGGTAAAAAGTGTGTTGGTAGTTAATGAACACTATCGGCCACTGGTCATAAACACTCGATTTTGTGAACTATAGAGCGAGTTGAGTACTGCTCTTTCAGTTTGAAACCGAACATTTTTATTGATCAAATTAGTAGCACAACTTAGTTTCGCCACAATCGGTACACTTATGTTTCTTGAGCAGAAGTCTCCTCATACACTCGGTTAGAACGACTAATCGGTTTTTTGTATTCAAGGAGGGCAGAAATAAATACTAGTTCAGGTACTCAGGGGTACCCAAATCACCTAGCACACGTCGAGTCATATCAAAATATGCGCACCGTAATAAATGCATTAGTTTGAGATATAATGGTACCATGTTCGGTGGGAAAACGACGAGGAACCATAGAAAACTATTCACGCCTTCTGTCATCCACCGAAAGGGGGAATTGGTTTCACACTGCCCCGAAAACCCTCGACTTCCTCACCACTGTGAAATGGACCAGAATGATTATTGTGTCTTATCAGGCGGCCTGTTTACAGCGTTCCATTGACCGCATTCTGCTGATCCGTCGTCCCGCTTTTTCGCTTTCGTCCGATCTGAAACTCTGCGGATACAGTGCGTGGCCTCAACTGCTGTCGCCGCATTATCGCGCCCACTTGCGGTTACTTTCCATTTCGTCTCTCGTTTGATCATCATTTTTTTTTATGAATTTCTATTAGTTCAACATCATCAGTGAATGTTGTTTCACTCTCTGGAAAGCTGGCCGACATGTTTGTACGGATTCACCGCCTGTTTTATATTATGCAATATCCTCGTTTCTATTTAACATTATTTTTGAGCCTTGACGAATATGAGATAGTTCAAAGAATACTTCCCATGTAAATTAGTTTTGGTGATCACAAGCATTTCCATGGGAATTAAATTTATCTCGCTTGAAACGACAGTTTGCGGGAAGAATAGTTTTTGCTTGAATCATAAACTTGCACGGCTGGTCCGGAGGGCGGATACAACCATTCATAGATTCAATGTTCCGCCCAATACATTGTTTCACATTTTAATTTGGAAACTTGAAATTTTTGATATATATTTGTTCAGATGCGATTTCTACTTATCTTGCTGCTAATACCTCAACTAGCGCATGCAAAGAATGTTTTTGTCTCCTCGCCGTTCGATAATTTCCGGATTGAATGCCCAAAAAGGGTAAGTTGTACACTTTTGTTGTATCAAAAACTCAATTTATGGTACAACTTTGAAGAAGACTCAATCAACGTCCAGGATAAAAGTTGCCTTCTCGCCCGATTCCGTTGAACAAATAATCACTTTCCCAATTATTATTTTTTCGTATTGTATTTACTTTGATGATCAGTAGTAAAATGATGATGTTGCAACTGTTTCTGAAAAGTGTTATTGGTCTAGTTTGCTTTATTCCCTGCTGAGACTTCTACAGTGCATTGTACACATTCAAACTTTCACATTTTCTGTTATACAATCGTTCTGTAAAAGTTTTTAAACAGAACCAGAATTGAATGCGAAAAATTGATTACGTTTCCGATGATATTCGCGTAATAAAAACATACTAGGAGTTTTGTTGCCATACTGTAGGAGTGTCCGTAGAAATGAAAAAGACTATACCTCTCCCACCTTAAAATTGCGAAATCATGCAACTCCTTCTCTACTTTTGATTAGTTTGCAGAGAAAGAATGTAGGAAAAGTATTATGCCAAAAATAAGAAACTCGGCAAAGTTGAAATTTGAAGTTTATGCAAAGATAGATGCCCAACAAAAAGAGATGGATGTCCAACATCACGGGTTGTCTTACCAACAAAAATAATGAAAAGATGAACTTTGTAGTTTGATTCCGCTGCTTCTCAGTCGTAAACAAAATCATAATGTGCAGATCAAACTACAACTCTATGTGTGTCCCATATAACTGTGAATTTAGGCAGGAGCAACTGAGTTGTCGATCCGTATGGTGGAATCGGTCGGCGCCAAGAGACAGGACATCGTGTTTGACCTGACTTGCGAACAAGTCGAGAATGTAAACTATCCCCTTCCTGAGTTTTATTTTCAGTACACACAAATGTTCTTCTCTAGCCGAGCAGTCCTTCAAATCTCAATTACAATTGTTCTTCAAGCTAATTTACCAATCCGCAATCGTCATATCCAATAAACCAACAATATAGAACACTGAAGATGGTGAATCCATAAAAACGTAGCCACCAAATATACACATCTATACACATCGCCTCTGCCTCAATATTTATGAAAACAGGTCAATTCTTTAGTTATCTCTATGATGTTTTACTCTTTAAATAACAAGACACTTGAAAGGTAATTTTTCAGCTCTATCCTTGGGTAAATATACCAGTGGGTATCAGTGAAATGGAGCGAGAAGACTGCTATTATTCCCCGATGTTCGATCCCATTCTCAATAGTAAAACCGAGTTTTCTTGCAAAGAAAGAGAATACATTGCTGGAATCACCCGTTTGACTGATACCAGGTGGGTGGGCGAGCTATCCCTGAAAGTAAAAGGATAACCGATCGGAGGATAAATGAGAGTTACTGGATTGAAATTGTTTCAGCTGTGACATTGTCTGAAATGTAATTCAACCTGCACAGCTGTCGATTCACGATTGGAAAATACAGGGTTCCAACTACAAACACAGCGATTCAGAGCTAGATGTATCGACTCGCTCTTCGTGAACCGTATGCTCTGAAGTTAAAAACCGAGTTGTTCACTAAGGTTCGCCGAAAACCCAGATTGTAAATCAAGGGTCAGACGAAAGCGAACCTTAATGAAGGTTGAACACCTCTATACAACTCGATTTTTAACTTCAGAGTGAGTGAGCCCTATAAACAGGTTTTATATTTAATATGTATTCAGAATTCAAATCATGTGTTGTCGTCTGCGTTCCCGAGCTGAGTTCGAGTGTCAGGAAACAGCCTTCAACAAGCCCATCGGTCTCAGCAGAAGCACCATTATCGAGTAAGAACCAGTTGACATACTTAATAATAGAGAGGAATTTACAAAACAGAGTTCAAGCATAGACGTACCGATTCATCAAACTGGCCTATTTGTCTACTAGCTTTTTTTGTAACCATCATAATACTTGACCTAAAGTTCACGACAAGAGGAAAGAATGATAGCCAAACAAAATCCTTTACAAAGCAAAAAAGTTCAACTGTGACAATGCGGATTCCTTTGCACAAGCGGCACTGTGCATTGGTATGTGAATTGAAGAAAGGTTTAATCTAGTCTCTTGCGTTTCTGCGTTTATTAGAAAATGAAAACCGATTTCTCTACTATCGCCGTGACCGTTTGAAACTCAATTTTTCTCTTTCCTAAAAAGGGTCGCTGTTAGACTCTGGGCAAAGTTTTATTCTTCAGGCGACAAAATAAGTTGTTGAATGGAATTCGAATCGAAGACAGGGGATACGTTGTTAGATTCTGCGATCTCGCCCCGAGAAGCATTCGTGAGTGGAACAGTTTTAAGAGTATAATATAATTCATAATTAAAGAGTATAACTTATATCAGAAACAAATACATTGGAACTCTGATAGTTCGAGAACACATACTCTTTGAAAACATTTCGAGAAGAGCTGGAGGAAATTTATATTTTGAGGAAGATTTGCCCTGGCATCAAACATAATTCACACACTGGAACCAAAAATAACACATTTTCTATAATCATCGTCTGCAAAATTTATTTAAAGTAACCTTTTTCAGCTGAAATCTACAATGACGTCAAGGCCACCACAGTGAAAGTAGTGACAACTCCAAAGCCAAACAAGTGAGTGCACGAGGACTAATACTAATTGTAACTTCCTGTCATTTTTGATTTCAAAGCGTGATAAAGTGAAATCTCTGAATATATATGATTGCATAAACATAAGAATGACGGAAAACAGTACAGAACACCATGGAAGGTTTTTATTCAATGACCTAGTAAAGTTTCATTACAGTTTTTATTCTCGACTACTGTATAATCGAATTACAAGTCGATGAGCCATAACACCTAACAAAACAACGCGTGTACCTCTTTCAGCAAACAACACAAAGTCAGTAAGACTGCACGGACTCCCACGACCCCTCGCCCAGTAAGTCGGACCACTCACAGACCCACGGTTACCCGAACTATTCCCTCTACAACCACACGAGCTGCTACGACGCGAGTTGCTACTACGCGAGTGACACGACCAAGAACTACCCCTTCGACAACACGAATGACGACCACACGGGCTAGAACAACACCTTCATCCACACGTGCTCCAACAACAGCAACCACACACGTGAGTCATATACTGCCGGGGAAGTACACATTCACAAGAAACGTGTACATGTTTGCTCTTTTCACTTTTAGGTCTCGCGTGAGGATTCTCTCTGACAATTTTAGATACGTTTCTTCTTTGATAGGATTTTTTAAAAATATCTACGCTCTACGGTTATCTTTACAGGTGCGCCCACATTCATCCGGTCAGCAAATTGTTTCGAAATCAGATATGTTTGGGAACACCATCCCAGAATATACACCATCAAAAGTAGGTTTGATTATATATATATTCTAAAATACTTCCCAATTTGTTTGAATACTTTGAAAACAATTTTTCGTCTCAGGAGCCGATTCTGCAACGAGTTACTACTAGAATACCCACTACAGCGGAAACTCCAAAGGTCACCATTGCTATGCCGCGTCATCATGCAGGTATAGTACTCCCATTTGCCTACAGCAACGGCATAGAGATATAAAAACGTTCATTTTTCAAAAGAAAAACATGAGAAGAAACAAAAACTGGGAATATAGCAAAGAACTGCATAATAACTGTATAATAAATGTGAACTGTATAATATTTTGGAACCACTGGGAAATTCCAAAACAATGGGAAATGTGAGATCTTGTTTGGGGCAAAACTCGTCTTGGGTAATGGATTGGGGTTTTATACAGAACAAGTCGGATAAGTGTGGACGCTCCGTGATATTAGAATGCATTGCATAGCTCCTGACAAAGAAATAATAGGAGTTTTTTCAGCTTACACGACCTCAACTACATTTTATTTTTTCTCAGAACACGACAATGATTCAATAATTCAGCATTGACAAATTCAGAGGTGCAGCATGCTGTCCCGGTGACTACCCAGAGACCACCTATCAAACTGCCAACCGAAACTGAGAGACCAGCTGAGACATCTCAGGAAATGGAGCAAATAATAAGGTAAGAAATTCGAGGCAAAAAAGTACACTTATTGAACTTAACTTGAATTCCGATTTTCAGAACAATCGAGAATGCATCATCGGAAAAAATTGCATCGGATCTATTCAAGAAGACAGTGACGTCTCTTCTAGAAAACCAACCTCAGCTAACAGCGACGGCAGGTTAGATATTGATTTTTGGGAGGGGTTGTTTCGAGTCCGAAACTTGGTATTACGAGAACAGCAAATGATCTCATCGGAGAGACACTCATTTAGGACAGATAAATATTTCTTCGTTTGGTTTGTTAATTTTTACGAAGAAATAACGCTTCGGATCTTAGCCAACGATCTATTGGCAATGAGTTGTTATTCTGTTCGAGTCATTCGTTCTGTGCTTCAGCCAGTCCTCCTGCGCACCAGGAAGCCGCGAGGCCATCCGAACAACCCGCTGTCACGAACCCCGTTCAAAGAGCACAACACCCTCAGACCATGGATGGTAAGCAACTAATGGCGGACAGGCTATACGATACACACAGTGCTCCACTATGGGTGACACTTATACTACTGAGGAGAAGATAGAAGTTTTAAAAAACGGCAGCTTTGGATTTCTGCCATTCTGATGGGAACAAGTGTGATAAATTAGTATTTACAAAGCAGAAATACAAATTTGCTAGTTTAATCGTTTGTCACAGTACATTTCCATACTACTTTACAGTTTCGAGCAAGTTCAATCATGGATTGGTGAACAACGACGAAAGAAGGGTGGCCACCACACCCAACACTGTTGACACCACAGTTCAGCAGAACCCCGCGAAATCCATCGAAGACATAACCATGGGTAATCGATTTAAACACATTGCTTGAGTATTCAATACCCATTCGATGGATCATGGGTTATCATACGTTTTTTATCTATGTGTGTTTCTAGCTGTTCTCCGGCATAATCCTTTCCTACAGTATTCTTGTCACAACAGCCCATATATTCTTAACGGAACCACAATGGGAGCAGTTCATTAAGTACAAAACCAGTGTTATAACTGCTACTTGAGCACAATCCAAGAGAAATTAGGTTCTGAACTACTTTATCTCTCAGTTCGATCCTCAAAAACAGCACAAAATCAGAACTTCTTCAAACCCCTCAATCGTTGCAGTTGGCGACTTGTCCAGAGTGACATTCAACAACGACGCCTTCCCGAAACCGCACGAGAAAAAGGTGGCTGTACCAGGAAAACTGAAGTTTTCCAAGAACAACCTGGTGAGTGAATTTCATTCTGATACGTGATTTGAACTATTGATAAAGTTCTCAGGAACAAAATTAAGGGATGACAAATATAAATTGGTATTTTAGTGACGTTTGTATTACGAATTGATGAGCACAATTGATTGATTGAATGATTGATTGATGCTCCAATGACCCTGTACAGTTTTATACTCTCATAGGATTTTAATTTACAGCCTCTGCGCTCTGGATCAGATGGTTCTGACTTTGTTTTCCTGCAACCAATCAACGCAGACGGTCGTAGAAGATCTCCAATGAGACCGTACCGACCTCACATTGTAAGCTATGATTTACTGCAAGATAATTAGGCTATTTAACCTTGAAACAGAATCCTATTAATCCACTTGCTCGTTTTTTTAACTATCGTTCTACAACAGAAACTGGTGATAATACATCTACTTGTTCGTCTTATTCGCATGATTTGGAAACACTTTCACACACGTTCACACGTTCACACGCTTCTCGTATTGTTGTTTCTAACTGCACCACCACCGCTGCCGTTACATCACGCAATTTGTTTGGCATTGCACTTATTTTGAGCTTCTGTATCAATAGTTAAGGTATTCCTCTTCGGCACTGTCCTTGTTATTACAGGCTTCTGTACACACTTGAAAATTAATAAAACGTTATTTCTCTACCGCTTCTCCGTTGTTTGCTCTACTTTTTTTTTCCGTGGAGCACGTACAACACTGAATCGCAATGAATACACCACCACATTTCCACGTTAACCAGAGTTATTCGCATGGTAGAAATCAAATTATATCGTTCTTCAGTCGCTCTGGTCTGAAGAGGACGATGAAATGACGGAGTTGTTTGGTTCCATGGAATTCGGCACTGACGACACAGACTCGAAAAGAGTAACGTTTGAAACACCCTTTTCAGTCTCATTTACGGGAATTGCAAATTTAAGTTTCTTCAAGAGTTGTAGTTTGATCCACAAAAAATAAGCATGAAAACCGTTACGTTCAAAACACACAGGATTCTGAATAAAAACAGTGCGTAGAAAGCAAAATGGGATTGCTTTTATTCATTTATCGACAGGTGATTTAAACAGCTCATTTTCAGGCGAGAACACATCACAAGAAGGTCATCCGAGCCCACAGATTGCCAGCCCCGACAGATTCGCAGGTAAAAATACATTTCGCGGAAATTTCAATAGTTAAGCGCATGTTTTCTGTAACAATGTTACTCAGCAATATTTGAAACGGTTTTTTGAAGTGACAAGTTTACAAGGCAAACTATTATTCAACTGAGTGAGAAGGAAATGATTACAAACTCAACAGCTCACAAGAACAAATCGTTTCCAATTCACTATAAACGGTTATTCAAAGTTTTTAATTCTTCAATTCATACATTTTGTTCTGTTCTCACCCCATGCTGATTTTGTTAAGGAAGTGGTAATCGCTTCTTCTGAACATGCCCCTTCATCAGAAGAACTTACGAATAACTCTGTTGGAATGCCCGAAAGAGAAGAACTTTTCATGTGAGAATATTCCCTGAGTGGAAGTCCTGGCTTGGTTATTGGCTCATTTATACTTGTTATCCAAGTTACTTTAACAATTAAATTTCTAGCTTGAAGAAGACCTGAAGTATGTTTATCAACGTAAGACATTGTGCGTAAACACTGTAAACAGTGATCACGGGTTGATCTCACCATTCGAACTTTCTCATGACTTTTTTGATGTAAACTTCAACTTTGTCGAAGAAATTTGCAACATAATTTGTATTTGGAAATCAGAATCAAACGCGAGATTTTTCTTTTATTCCGATAACATTTACGTAATCAGAAACGATTGAGCTAGCTTTGAAATCATACTGAAGGAGTGTCATTTGGAATGAAAACGACTAAACTACGCATAATTATTCCAACTTCAGAAGGGAAGAGCAATACGTTTCGGAGCCGTCTTCATCGCGTAGAGATCTACCGGTTCAACGCAAAGTTGGCAAGTTTGCTCCCATCATCGAGCAGACCGATAACGCCGGATTTGTCGACGAAGAATTGAGTTCGAGTCCGTTCGATAACGAGCAGTCGGCTTCTGTTGACCAGGTCAGTTATACCCAACATATGTGTGTAATTTTATTTACCTTCATCCATTCATTACAAAATATGCAACGAAACAAGTGGAGTTCGTAGTGAAACAAGTGCTGTAGTTTGATGTTCACACAAATCACAATTTCGACTGAACTGCACATCCACAGTGTTCACATTCTTCGCCTGTAGCAAACCTTATACAACCGAAACACTCTTGTTTATTTCAATTATTCATTATATATTTGAATGTTCTCATATCATGTTCGGTGTATGATTCATTCCCTCACCCTAATATGAATGCTTCGTGAATTGAGCAGATTTGGTTCGCCATGGAGATACTGCGTCATTCGCAAAATCGACCCCCCCGCACCCAAATAGTGATTTTAGTGATTGAAACTCCAGCTCTGCAATAATCTGAATAGATTCCTTGTATGAAAACAGCTATCCTTCCCTAACGTTAAATAAATAGTTTGATCTACTTTGTATCCAAGTAGCGAGATTGATGGTGAATTTGACGTATGGTGTTACAAATTTGTGACTCATCAAAGCGATCAAACTGCATAGACAAATGGACAAATAAAAAACTAGTGTGTCAGTGTGTCCTCGCTGGAAAAACTCTTTCAGCCATCCTTTCAGACGACCGAGAACCCGACCCTCGCTCAGTATGATAAGGCCCGGTTTGAGTTCCAAGACGACGAGGATATTGAAGACGTAGTGAACAAGCTGATCGCTCGAACAGCCGAGATCCGAAGGGCTCCCGTACGAAATACGGCGCCTCGCGAAACGCAAGGAGAAAAGACAGGTATAGGGAGTGTTCAAATCATTGTTGTAGTTAGGTATTGAATTAGGCCGTTATTCACGAATTATGATCAGAAGCACCAAGATCAAACTACAAACACAGCACAACTGCAGATTGCTAACTGATAGATTCACTGCAAACGGAATCCATAAAATCGGGAACAGCTAGAAAACCAAAACCAAACTTAATGCTTCACTTTGTTTATATGGTGAGCTTCTCATATCGTAATTCCGAACTTCTGCTGTGTTTGACAGATTTTGATAATATAAATCATAAGGTGTGTTATTACTTACTAACTTGAACGCATTATGATTCATTCTAAAATCCTGCCAGCCCTTGTATTCGTGAATGAATGGATTTTGGTCAAAGCTTTATCAACGAGGTGAACAAGTAGCTATAAGCATGAGAAATCGGCTTAGCGAAAGCTCCTTACTGCGTTAAAGAGGGTTAGACAGCGTTTTGAATAATCGCATGCGTTCACTTTCTGAAAATTGATTACTTTAGTTTATTAAGTGAAGACATATTTTTTACCAGTTTTAGAAAATGTAGTCCATTACTTTGAACAAACAAAAGACCAGCAAATCAAATACCAAGTCTGAATTTTACCAAGCGGTCAAAATCAAATGAATAACACCTAATCTTTGCTAAAACCGCTATTTTAAGGGGAAAACGAGTCACTGGAGATGGTGTCTCGCAACATGAAAGATGGGGTGAAAACGTACCCGAAGCCTGGACCTCCAATGGATGTTCCAGGTTATTCTCAACTAATTCAGTCTTTTTCATTGCTACTGAGACCCCTACAATATGATTACAAAGCTTTCAGTTCGTTTTGATTACGTAAATATTATCAGAAAGATAGGTGTCTCAGTAGGAAATACGCAGACTATATATCGCTCATACTTGATAATTCCTGCCTATCTGATACTTCCAAAATGAGTGATTGCAGAGATTACGATCTTCGACAACAAGTTCAAAGTAGACAAATATGCAGAGCATGAAACAATTCCGAACGAGAAAGGAGACGAGATGGTCGTAACCGGTCGGTTTTGTTACGCTAACTATCCAAACCCAATTCACGGGAGTAACAAAAATTATACAAATAGCTAATAAAAAATAAGTATAGTAAAACTGGACTACTAAAAAATGTACACTCGCGATCAAAATACAAGTCAGACAAAAAATATATTCCTTTTTCAGAAGATCTCGTGCCAATGGAGTCGCCGATGTTTGTTGGCTGGACGGATTCGATCACAGAGGTTCGTTTTTGTCAAATATTTGATGATACTATACCCCTATGCGATAACTGAACGGTAAAGTCACACACAACGTGAGAGAATATCATAAATTGTGCATATTATAATTTGACTCTCCGGAACATTTAATGCGCTGAAGAGGCGAAAACTCCAGTTGTTTGACTATAGAACAAACATAAATGGTTGTTGATATCGTTTTGAAGATCCAGAGGACGTTGAATGACGTCCGTTTGGGTGTTTGGTCGCTTCTTTAAGTTATCCTTCAACACGATATTTTCCTTCGCCAACTTCTTTTTGCACAAATGGCGTCATAATTGAGGCAAACTCGGCAAAAGTGAACCAATTGGCGTTCAGCTCAACCACAGTTGTCCTTCATTCCAAGCTAATTTGGAAGCTGCTGTAAATGCAAAACGTCATTTGCAAGTATCACGTCATACTTCCTATGTGCTAATATCAAAAACAACCGCACATACTTCCTGCTTAACCAAAAACATGGATTTTTCTCGTATTAGTTATATTGAGATTAATGTGCCCATTTTGACTAGATGACGTATCAGAATAACAATCTTCTGTAGTAACCGTGAACGGAACATATTTTCAATACTCATCGAAATTCCGTCCTTTTGTTCCACAGAGCATTGAAATTGGAATCGTACACAACCACTTATGTACAATATCGGAAATGTCGAGAGTTATCTGTCTGAGCCTCTTGGGAAAAACTACGTCAGCCGCTAATAAAGTCATCGAAATTGCAGAGAAATAATAGTTCATGCAGAAAAGGTATTCGGAAAGTTCTCTAATTACGGGCTAGCAACCGTCAACAGATATCATTCTATATTTGGAGGCAGTATTTGTGTTTTCCAGACGTAATAACAAGACCTTAGAGAGAATGATAGGCTTGCTACCATGTCTGCTGGAACACCACAATTATACATTTGTATTCAGAACGCTGCTTCATCGGGAAGTGAGAGTACAACAGGAAACAGTGTGACAGAGGGAACACCCGAGGCCACTACCAGTTCGGCGCCGGTTACATCCACTGCAAAGATAACTGTAGCTACCACAATTTACGACCCAAATGCGTTTTACCACACTCCCAAGCCGAAACCCGCCAAGAAAGAGAAAAGTTGGTTTTGATTTTGAAAAAACACGAATGCTCAAAAGTTAAAGTTCTGTGATTGAAACATTTGGTTGACTTTCCTGCATATGTAAGTACATCCTCATTGAAAGTTCTATCTTTTATGTACAGTTAAATGTCGGTGGACGAACTCTCACCGTATCTCGCTTGTCATTTCAGGAACTGATGAAACGGATACACCGTGTTTACCAGTTATTAACAGTGTCACATGGGAATTAGATTATAATTGTAGGAATGCAAGGAAATAATTGAACCGGTGCAGTTCCGCTGACGTAAGACTTTGTTCTCATTAGTTTTTAATGAATAACAGGCGCTGCTATTACAGATTTAGGCATCGATCCCTCTAGCGTGACTCAATATAATTAAACCAAATACTTTTCAGCTTTCCTATTTAAATTTGATCAAAGGATCGAACGTGTCTAGACAGAAACTAAACAGAGATCCCAATGAGTTTATAGTGCAAGGCTTCATAAGATTTGAGAAGTTAGCCGATGTTTTTCAATAACAACATGACTTATTGAAGTATGGTTAACAGTGACGTGAAATATGGAAAAACCATGAAGATACACATTTCCGTCGGTTACTTAGAAATACTCTTGTATGTCAAACCTTTTACGTGAGTATGGAGTTCACAGGAAATGTCGTAGGGGTCGTACCTGTATTTTCAGTTCTTACGTTCTGCACGAAGGATGTTGCCATTCGAGATGAGCGAAACATGGTTGTTGCCTGTGGAGGGGAGCAAGATATCTGGACCCCCAATAGATGCCCCGAGGGTACGGATTGCTTCCTCTCTCACGATAGTACATATCGCATTTGCTGCCCAGTTTCTCGTGGATAACTTTCGTTTTCATCTCATTTCATGTCTTTTTTTTTCGACTTTCGCTCTTCTTCCCTTTTTATCTCGTACTCTCATTCTCAGCCCCTCTCTCTCTGTTTCATTTAATGAACATTGTATGATTATGATTGATGTGGTACTACTGTACTTTTACTCAATTGACGTTTCCTGATATTATCCTAATACTCTCAATTGTCATCGCTTGAACGGGGTTTAATAATTTATGTGTTCACTTTTATGATTTAGTGATATGCATATTTAGCGCGCATATGCTCAAAGCTTGTTTTGAAATACATATTAAATATTCAAACTGTTTTCCTGTTCGTAATTCGAATCTTCACGTACGCGAATAAGTTCTGTCTCCGCCAATCTTACGTGATCTCACAGAATGTTTAGGAGTACTTTTCAAATATGTCTTTCAAACTGGGTACAGAACCGCATACTTCTTAGAAATTCTTTTTTTAATATTGGAATTTCCAACATAACACTGTAGGTGTTCACATGCATGTGAAGAACGTATATACACGAGCCTACACTCTACAGACAGTCAACACTGGTGTTTGATTGATAAATGAAGACGCTATCATTCTATTTCTGATCGTTACGCAGAACTGGTGAACTTGATTTAATTCACTTCCAGGTTGAAGTGCTTTCTCAAGGGTTGTTTTAATCCCCCTTTGCGTCACAGTTTTGTCATCAGTCTAGTTTCTCATGCTTCGTGACAACATAAAATTATCAATCACCAGATGTGTGAATTGCGATTAATGACACAAACTTCAACTTCGTATAGATGGAACAATAGAGTGGATTACAGAAATTGCGTAATGTTTTATTGATGGAACTATTAAGCTATGAATAAAGTTATTGTAACGGACATCAGTGACGAACGATTCTCCACATGGTTTGGTTTTCACCGGGAGATGGGTGTTCCAGAATATCACAAAGTGATTATGGGTAACAAAAACTAGTGATGAACTTTTCAGTTGTACATTTATATTTGTTACACATGTTCCCAAAAAAATTCTTTCTAACCAATTGTTTGGATACGGGTTTTGAGCTTTGAGTTCCAAAAGTAGTCACAAGAATTTAAAAATGTTCATTTCAAAATCAGGCTCCAAAACAACAAACTACACTGTATTAATTTGCTCATGTTATTGTTTCGATTAAAATATCCGTAATCACAAACATAAGATACCCGACTGAGGCTGACATACCACGATGAATGTACACATAAAAACGCATCAAAGTTTCTAGTAAAAACCAGCTAACAACGTGAAACGCATCTGAACAATGAAGGCATGTATCTCGCAACAACTAAAGCGAAACAAAACAGATAAACAGATATACCCAATGGAATGCAGGATTTTTCCGTTCCGATAAAATTTGGTTTGTAAGTTTCTTCGGACTAGCAATAACCTACAACAGGAAAAAAGAGATGTTCCATATGGCTTGGGGTTTGAATCAACAAAGATTGCACTCGCTAGTAGAATGTCCTCCTTTTTCTGAGATTGGTATTCATCGGGATGCTGGTACAGCTAACCTGAATGTCTATTATTACAAAGTGCAAGAGTATTAGAAGTCTCGTATAACTCGATGCACCGTCAAGTGATTGCGTCAGAGGCTGTAAAACCAAACAATGGTATAACAACACTACAATGCATGCTGACATTCAGCGTAAAGGTGTCGGTGCCATATACTTTTTTCTCTGAGAATGTACTTGTCTTGTCACGAATCTCTCTCGGTAATTTAACATAACTCACCATGTGGGGAAATTAAAACAGAGGCATACAAATATGTTGTCCGCGGGATTTAGAAGAGCTTTCGTCTCGCGAATCGCCTGCGGCGGTACTTCTTCGAGCACCTAGAATAGATATATGTTCGACACGCTTCATAACAAAATTATTCATCATTGATAGAAACAGTTCTTAACTTCAAACGTAGTCATTCCAAATTCGGGCTAACCACTGTAGGAGTTTATGCATAAAGTGAGTACATCAGCACAACAATTGTAGATTGGATACATTTACAAGTGGTGGAAGTGGTGGCTCTAGGTTGATATCTTTCTCTATTGAATATGTTTCGGTGAAGGAACTCACATGTCTGGATTGGCACAGAAGTATCCTCATTCGCATTCCTTCGCTGTGAATTGACCTGGATGATCCGTTGCTGCTTACACTCGAATGCGAATTTCGTCGAGACGCCGTCTGCACATGATGAAGACATTGGAACTTCGCACTCGCTCGTTTTAGTGCTTCCAGAGCAGTGGTACTGTCTCCCTGAAATACAAAAAGTACATTAAAAACGTACTGAAGGACTCTTCAAACAGTCAGTATACATTGACCAACAATGTATATATGAAAGATGGTTGGTGAACCATTGGGGACTGGGTTGACATGCTAGAAATCCAGTGTATTCATGTATGTTTCTATATGTTTCGTTGTTAACTTTCTATTCAAAAACTTGCCTCGATGTTCTGCACTAAGCACAGTATTCTGCTTTTCGCTATTTGAGCCCGCCACGTTAGTATTCCTAGGGTCATCATGGCAATATCACAGTCGGGAAGGCCATCGTCAAAAATGGATCCGGGAATCCGAACAGATTCAAAACTTTCCAAGTTGACCTGTAATTCACTCAAATGAACGACGATCCGAACAAGATTTTACTTGTGGATACAGATTTGCATTCACGTCCTTGTTTCCTGTGTACGCATCTCGGAAAATGTGGCAGTTATCAACCCAATACCTTACCTTTGAGTCAAACTTGGCCAGATAGAGACAGCATCCATCCCTCTTTGATGGTCCCGCGGCCGAACACGAAAGCACATAATCGTAATAACTGACTCCTCGAGAAGAGGCCTCACACACCAAATCAGATGGATTGATGCTGAATAGTCCGGAATCTTCCGCTAGTTCGATAATTGATTTGCGTTGTAGCATCTTAGCTGACATCGCTGAGACAGAATAGAGATACAAAGGGGCGTGACGAGGTGTGAGAAGACCACGCCCCGTTTGAGATATATACGAAGTCTATTTCAGAATCAAGGCTATTTATATGCGGAAAGAGAATGAATACGCAGTGATAGGAAAAATTCTTTTATTCACGCTTTTCAAACAATATGCTTTCAACAAAACAATATACCTTCGTCTCATTGAGTTGTTTCAGGAAAACACACAAGGAAACACTTGTTTGGACTTTATACGAGGTTCTGATGTTTGTGAAATAGTCAGAAGACATATATTCGAAAACGAGACATGTTGGTGACGGGGGAGATGGAACTCCACTCAGGTGTTACTATGACAAATTCTCGATCCTCATCTTGTTTTTTTTAGCAAAGGGTCCCACTTTTTTGGAATCGATAACTGAAAAATACGAAATGTAATCCGAAAAATCGGAGTAATCGGAAACACCAACTGAAGACGGACATTGAGTGACACCCACGATTGTTATCATGAAGCTAATTGAGCCACCCACACCAAAAGAAGCCGTAAGGGTTATCCGTCTCTCTCTAAGTAGCTTATCTGGAAAACGCTTACTGATTACCAGCTGAGATGAGCAAAGTTAGCAGAGATTTTCGATTGTTGTGCATTCATTGGTACTCCACGAAGGGAAACTGCATCAGTTTTGCTCCTCGGTTGTGGTGAAGAAACAACTATTTCGGCAACTATGAAGTTTTTGAAGCATGAATCAAGTTTTGGGAGCGACTGCAGAAACGATTGTGTTTATTTTGTGTTTCTGTAGTTTTATTTTGGTGCGTTTCACAACTTATTCTGTAGTCAGACTACAAATCCATTTCAGTCACTTTCTATACATAAACGTACACAACTGATTCATGATAGCAAGTGCAACACGAAACATTTTTGACTCTATGACAGGTGTGAAACATCAGCTTTCTCAGATTCTTTTTCAATGTAGTTTCGATTGCCCAGAATAGTTGTAGTAGAAAAGATTGTGTGTGTGCTTTCGGGGATGATGTGAATCTATTTCTACTTAATTAAAACGAGCGACCATATTTGGGCTAGGCATTTCAAGTATATTAGTTATGACGTTCGTTTCTTCATCCTTTTTCACTTGGCATTTATGATTAAGTTTTGTTCTCGTAGAGAACAGCTTATGTTTCCCAGTCGTTGTTATAATTCTTTCGGCTTATTATTGAAAAGTATTACGATGTTTACCCCATCGGTAATGACACTATGACGTAATGACCTACTTGAAATGCAGTTGACTTGTGAGCTCAATTAACTCTTTTTTGTATCCAAGTCACGCACTCTTCAGCGACCAAACAATCATAGAACAATATTAGAACTTTCGCGCTTTGCAATATGGGAAGATTAGCACAACCTGGTATAAGCTCAGCACTTGCAAGGAAGTAAACCAAGATAGGTTAATGAATACATGATTCGTTTTAATAAAATAATGATCACAACCCTTGAAGAATTTACCTGTTCCCAGTAAATATGAATAGTTACCCCCAAAGTTTCTGAAACTAGTGAGAGCCCTTTAGAAAACTTTATGAGATGACCATGATGAAGTGAACTGTTATCGTGTCAAGTATGTTTATAACTCCACTCTGCTCCCGTGTTCGTTGGAAGATTATGTGCATAAATGGATGGAAACAGATTGCAGTGAGGCGAGATACTTTATTCTCACCAGATATATCGCCACTATACGAATGAAGTAAAAAGAGCAAAACAAATGAGAGCATAAAGCAAATCTAGTGTGACATAAGACGGAATAACTCAATGAGAGTAGTCTATTTGTGTCAGGGAAGGAACACGACAGCAGTAATGTACATGTACATGAAGCATGGCTATTAATGGAATTATTTGATGTGCTGGGAGTCATATAAAAGTCTCATTTATTCATTATAATGTTTTCTACATCATCTCGTATTCCATCCCTCAACCAAATTCTAGTAACGTACGGTTACCATTACACGAAACATGGTAGTATTCAAAATTATATACATTCGTCTCATCGAACACACAATATTTTCTTCTTCTCATATCCCACCGGGATGCAGGTGCGGCGAAAGAGTATGTGAGTGGAGAGACGCAGGATGGGATCTAGAACCCAGGTACCGTAGCCAAGTCTCATCAAAAAGTCACCTTTGAGCTGAACTATCTGGTCAGCACCTGTCCCAGTGATAACCCACAATATGTTCATACACAGAAAGTTGGCAACTATGTGGTAATAATATGATAGGGCTCTTGATCAGGTTGAGCTCACCACATTCATGACTTTGTTACCGGGTCAGGATAATCCAAAATGCGACATCTGGTCACCTACTTTGTTTTCACCAGAGACTGACGAGGCGAAGTGATGTCATCCGCAAAAAAGAGATGTTTGTATGTGTGGTTTGCCTAACATCGAGGTTACAACTCTGTTTGGCATGTATTTATCAAGGCAGTTCATTGTAAATCACAGAGACAATTTCGATCAGCGTCAAATCTTATTGATTTGTTCATATTGACGAAGTCGGAGCCCGTATTGTTCGTGACGAGCAATTCCATACCTGAATTAGACGTAATGAGTTGTACATTTGGGATCGTGAAACTAGGTATTAAGAATAAAGTTTGGTTATGATTCACAAATTACTCATGAACTGGACAACGAGTGTTACATGAAAAACATTCAACCTAGCGCTAAATGTTTACCAAAACTTCATTGTCCCAAGTCAGGTACACCTAACGTGCGAATCTGAAATGTTCAAAAGTGAACTAGGGAAAATTGAAAGAAAACATGAATGTTTTACGAGTTATTATTCTTGGTTTAGATAGACTAATTATTCTGGTTCCTGGTTCTAACGGCTCTGAACCAGTAATGAAGTAATAAAAGTTATATGCACATGAACTAAACAGATAATTTCACATTTAAATTTTCTATAATACAAGTCAAAGAATACTGCTGCCACCACACCTATGGCCCTCTTCGGTGTGGGTTCTCACAGTGACATGAAACCCTTCGAACTCATTCATCTATTTCTGTGAAATAGGATACACGTGGAATCAAGAGATTGATAAAGAACTCTAGTTCTACCTCAGTATTCAAACATACCCAAGATAATCGAAGTCGATAAGTGAGTTTTGCGATTGCACGAGAGCCCAAACGGCCCAGAAAAAGTGTGAAAGCTGAAAAAAAGTTTAAATAAAAAAAATCCATATATTTTGTATTCAGGGTTGACGTTAGCATTTGTGCTTAACTTGCGGTCAGGCATGACCTCAACGCTGAAAAACGGTTAATTTGTAACTAGAAACTAGAGGTTTTTTTTCAAGAAATAGAGGTTATAAAAGCCAGATTTTTATGTTTTTTTTTGTCAACAGAACTATTTGCGGACGGTGAGTAACTTCGATGGATAATTAATTTCAATTACCGAGCGTTCTATCTAAAGACGGAAAATGTCAGAAAATGTCATTTTCATCATCGAATTTAATAAATAATCCAATGGACGGCTAAGAAACCAATGATTTTTACAGCTGTACGCCTTCAAAGCTGCGTCTAAAAAAAGACGACCATTGAAACCGATATATCAGAACCTCAATGAGAAAACTGATTAAGTTCGTGAACATTATGGAATTTCGATAACACGCTTCGAATCTGTGTTAATATTTTCAGAAAAAAAGTGGAATGCCATCCATGGTTGTGGAGATGATTCATTACTGTTTGTTTTATTTATTTTGAACGCTTTCCATGAGCTAACTCTGTTCTATAAACTATTATTCTATTATTTTTTCCATGGGCAACTAGTTTTAATTGCCGCAATGCAGTTGACATTTGCTCCCGACATTTCAGCTGATTTGCTCGAAATAGACATAAAGTCAACATATTAGTGAGGGTGGAACTGCTGGGGCGAATGTGTTTTTTTTCTGCATTTTCTATTAAAACATCGAATGCTACATGTGAGTGCCACTAGACAAGGGAAAAGTCATCGAGGTTTGGGAGAATTCCAAGTGCATTTTCATAAAACGAACACAGGAAAAGCAAATGGAGAGCAGAAATAATAGATGTTGTTTCTCTGAATTTGAATTTCTATTTGTTTGAAGAACACTGAGAGGAGTTCGGGCAAAATCTGGGCATAATGGTTTGCATTCAAACTCATTTATCTAAAGGTGTAATTCGAGTCAGCTGTATGGCGGACTAGGTCTCGTATCGTCATCATTGAAAGTCTAAGGGTCGCTCAGCGAAGAGCAGGCTTCTGGTGCATGTTTTTCTGATCAGAAGTGTTTGTCGTTTGCCTTCTGCACTTTGGTCAAATGTTGCAGTCTCTGTTTTCAATGTAGATCAAACTACAATTCAGATATGGCACAGCGACGTACCGCTTCAAAGAGAGAAGTTCTCTGGCACATTATGGCACTCCGCTTGCTGTCCAGGCTTCCGTGACGCATTGTAAGATAATCGTCTATGAATTTCTGAAAATTAGTAGTTCTAGGAGCCATCCGAATCAATTTAACAGATTTTAACAGATTCGCAATTTCAGTTTGCACAAACGAGCATTGTTACCAAATGTGTTTCCATATTAAAACATTTTGTTTGAGGATAAATTTGAGTAAACCTTTTTGCGTTCAAGCATTTACACTCGGACATGACTCCTGATATTGTTCCTAATGTGAGCTGAATTTCGTGCACCTCCGGATAAATGGTACGATTCACCAGTTGAACCCCCCCCCCCCCTCCTTAAAGAAGTGCTTAGTGGTAAACTCTAACGTTCTCTGATTTTTGGTTTTGTTTACCTTCTTCTCCGTCGAACTTGGACAGCGACTATAATCCGGTTCATCAACACCTGAAAAACGAAACGGTGATCAAATGTGAAACAAGAACACAATGAAAAAGAGATGAATTGAATGTAACTACAGGTAATAGCTATGAAGAACAGAACATGATAAAATACTGACCGGCATACTCTTCGAAATGATTGCAAATATCGAACATAGCGTAATTCCAGTCCGCGTACTCGTAGTCAATGAAAGAGATCTTAGCTGAAATATAGGAACTTTCCAATAGAACAGAAACTCCTCTAGAATGAACATTGCACCTAACTTGAAGAAAACTGCATTTCTGCGTTCTCTACTCCAAAATGAATGTTTATATTGAGAAACGATTCAGTACCTTTTTCCTTGTCGAATAAAATGTTGTGTACCAGTAGATCGTTGTGACAGAAAACTACTTCTTCGTTGGTCTGCTGCACCAAACTCTCCAGTTCATTCAGCTGCTCTTGCAGGTCTTGTTGGAAATGAGCATCGAAACGAGCCTCAAACAAATTGGTTCAAACGGAGAACCACAAACATTTCTTGCGGTCGAACAGAATAATGCAAGTTTACTGTGTACGCCTCTGTGGTCTCTGTCCGCTGTATTTCATTCTGGTGTGATTTGAATTTTCAACAACGTATTTATGGCTGTAATACTGTTTGTGACTTTTCGGCGGTACCGATCCCCACTCGCCGCGGTATCCATCTGGCGGACCGCTTGAGCTGGTAACTTAAAGCTCACACGTGCCTATCTTTACCCTCACGAACAGCCAGTCTACGGTTAATCATGAGTATTACGGTATTATAAACACATAGTGATTTTGAAACACCTTGCTATTCATCAACCAACCTGTTTGTTTGGACAACTGAACCTTTTTGAAAAATTGGCGAGGAAGGATCTCATCTTAGTGAAGGTTTGAGGTGTAACTGAAGGCGGAGTTGGGATATTGTGCATCGTGGCCATAGATCGACAAATCTCTCTGAACATAGAGGTTCTGTTTTAATAAATCTAATTCGCGATCTACTGTCTTGGATTTTGCTTGAAAGCAGAAATACGCTCACGAACGAAATTTTCTATACCTGTACGTCGAAAGGGTTTGAAAACAATTTTCTCAGATTATCTGCGTTGTTTTTGGTAAATACCGGTTTATTTCTCTAGGATTTCAGCAACACCATAATTGGAACTAGATCAATTGTTGGATTTTCCACCATCCGCTCAAATGAAATATTTTTTGTGGAATACTTCAAATTTTCTAGTTTTTCTCAAATTGGCTACCTTTTAATTACGAGATCTCCGACATTGTCGACACTCAAGTCTTCTCCTTGGATATAGCCGCAGACGAGACCATTAGAGAACTTGGCATATAGCGGAGCGGCCAGATCTCTCTCGGCCAACTTCGACCAACAATCTAACTCATGTTCTCTGGAAATAAGCAGTTCTGTGAACTAATTTGACTTGGCGAGTACAATAACATGATTATTGAATCCATTATAGTTACTCGTACTTTCTACGGATGTATTTCTAAGAGTGAGAGAGTAAGGTAGCAAGATCAACACGTAGAACACATAGCTATCGATCGATACCGAACGTAATTATCCGTAAATACTCCGTGTGTTCATCTACAAACACGACGCGACTAGATCTTGTCATAATTTTATCCGACTCTCACTGTCGTCAATGACGGTTACCACGTTTTTCATTAGTTTAATCGAATGATACTCTTGATAAACAGAAATCACCTGTCGATGACTTTTTCCGTGTTTTTCCCGAATACGCGGAAGATAACTCGATCATCCGGTGACACGAAGGCGGCAAATATCTTATTCGTGATCCCCACGGTGAACACCTGGATATTCATTCAATCCATTCAATTATTCATTCAATTTTTCTCAGATCAAATAAATATTGTTCGTTTCATCAACAAAGACAGCAAACGACTCAAAAAAGCGGCCAGGAAATTGAGATTTATCTAATTTACAATTGAACCCGTTCGATTTAATTGCAGACTGTAAGTTTTTTTTATTTGAATTCTTTAAATAACCTAAAGTGAGATAATTAGTTGGAGATACGAAAGAATTACCTTGAACTTGATCTGAGATGGATCCCAATCGCTTTTGATTTTTTGCAAAATTTGTTTGGCAGCCGTTTCACACGCATCATTGTCTTCTAATGGTAGTTCCGTATCAAATATGGGAATGGACATTTTTTTCTGGAAATAGTTTTTGCACAAATATTTTTCTGATAACCTATTCATTAATTAAATTGTTTAAATCGCCAAGTCTACATGAGATCTACATAAGCTCCGCTCAATTGACGTACACTCAAACTATCACATAGAGATATAGTTCTTGTGAAGTGTTTCTGATAACCAATCATGAAATATCCGATTCTAAAAGCACTTCTCGAATCTGGTAGCCTTTATGGTTTGGTCCGCTATTTTTCTGTCGGAACCTGCGAACTAAAATGCGAATCGAGATCAAACTACAACGATGATTCTGGTCGCTCTATGTACTGTGTTCATTCGGATGCAACATTGACGCGACGTAACAAATATAAAATATCGTGATTGTTTGTGTTTGTTTCGATAATTTTATTCACCAGATGTGTCTTTTTAGTTCCGCAATGTGAAAAAAATATAGTATTATGTGGTTTTTCTAATCATAGTAAGCATAGTATTGAACTATTAGTATTAGATCTTCGTAATTGAGTAGTTCTCTGCGCATAATATACTAATTGCATAATAATCAGAATATAAACATAGCTTGGAAATGATTGCGGTGTGCAACTAACACATGTTAATAAGAGAACTATACGGAGAACTATCGTTCGAAGGTCACAAATTGGTTTGCGATTATTGTTTGGGACTGGTTGGATGACTAGGATGTTGACAAATGCAAAAGATATGCAGTTCAATGACTGATAGAAACACCTGATCATATTATATCGAGAATATTGTTGAAGTGTGCGATGATTATTGGTAGTTTGTGTTTTATTTCATGCAAACAAGTGTCATTTTGTAGAATAGTGTATTCGTTTCAAAGCGGAGAGCAATGTGCCAAACTGCAAAGCGAAGCAGAGAAAGAATATCCGCACGTCGCTATTGAATTTCGCAAAAGTCGGAATATTCTGGCAGAAAATGAAGGAAACGCTTAAGAGGGGAGAATATGATATACGAATAGGATGTGTAGAAATTTGTTGATAGTTGATGGTCGAAAAGCTACGTCAACTTGCTAAAAATATGAATAATGGAGTTTGTTTCTGTTTTACAGTACAATATTATTGATACAAACACAAAAGTTGCAACGCTGTTCTAGAAAATATTTGAGAATAACCGGTTCTGAAACACCGAAAATCTTTTTTTCTTTTTGGTAGAGTTGTATCAAATTGTAATATCACTCGGCTGTTCACACAGACACAGGGTCTAATGGAAATAAAACACATATACATTAGTGTCGAGTTTATTCGTTATCTGTATCAGAAAGACCAGTATCAAACACGAAAAGAAACAGGAAAGGTCTTCGACTGATTTGGTTACATGGGGTGTTATGTGTTATCAATACAACGAATTGCCCCGAACTTCTATGCGAAAGAATTCTTGATTATGGCTAAAATCGAATAGCTAATACATCAGCTACTGAGTAGCAACGAATATCTTGCTTAACAAAGACTCGTACATGCGTTTTTCGTTTTTGTTATACGGTTTCATGCAAACTTTTAGTTGAAGTCTAGTCGGCCGACCACAGAGTGGGTGACGATTAAAGGGGGACTGCATTGAATGTTCAAATTGAAGATCGAACTGAGACAGTTCGATATATATCATTTTCTTACTGGAATGTCCAATTCCAAGTTCTATTCTCAAAATTTCACCCATTTTTTTGCTTACTGTCAGAGACGCAGAGGATGATTTGGAGTGAATGAATATTGATTGCGCGCACTTCTCTAACTCTCGTGCCTTTTTGGCTAACGCCGTTAGCCAAATTCGGCATTCAATGCGGCCCCCCTTTAAGCTCGAACGCATTAGGCTACAACCTATAACTCCCTTCAAATCATCAACAGAGAGTTCAAATTGTCACAATGGTTACTTTGTAGAGATGAACTGTGTTTGTTAACGTTTGGAGAAAAATTATTCATACAGTTTTCAATAGGAGACATCCGCTCAATGTGTTTAGGCTTAATCGTCATCTACTTGACCACAGCGAAACTTTTGAGGCATAAAAATCAGTACTGTGCTTTTTATAATAGTTGCTTTTTTGAAAGAATACGTCCATTTTAGAGGTTTCTGGTTTATGTTGCAACAAAGATAAAACATCGAATTTCCATAAAACCTTTATGTCAACCAGTTCATTGAAATTCCACAGCAGTGAATTCACCCGAGAACGTGTGCTGTTCGAATCGAACCGCCAACATCTTACGGGCTGGGCTTGCAACCGGATTGGAACCGGTTGGTTGTTGAATGAATTATTTGGACCCAACCGCGAACCGTATATCTTAACAAGCGTTCAATTGTCTCAAATTCATTGAATACCCGTGAGCCAGTCACTGGAGTAGACCAGGACTCTGTCTCCCCTCAGTCAGAGTGGTGTGGTTCGAACTGTTCGCTGGGCAACCGAACGATCCAATGACCGATTCCAACTTCAGTAACTGGTTGGATCTTACGGTTTATCAAGAACACGGCTCTACCGTGAGGGAGGGGGAACATTTTCTCCTATAAACTTGTGAGTTACGCGAATGTGTGAATATGAAAACAATTACTATATATAATAACGCTTTATGGGAAGCACACCGACGCGGTATTTTTGTTCCAATGTGTTGTTATCGTAGTCACAGATCATATGTAATCTGTGGACTGTTCTGCACGAATAAATGGAACTGTAGCAGAACCACGATCTGGCGAAACGTGAGATTTCTTGAATCGTCTGGGTTATTGGAACAGGTTACAGGAGAAAGATATCAGTACCCTCTATCGAAAGTAATAGAAAACTTCTTGGAAATTGGGGAACATTTAGGCCAATTCTTCATTTAACCGGTTCCTTTTGGTAACACAATTTTTTTCGCTAACCGATTACGTTTCACAACAAACCGCATGAGTAATCAAAAATGGAAATCGATAAAGAGTTCATCTAAACAAATTACAGTTGGGCAGTAAAGTTACTTTCAGTATCTTTTAACGCGCGGTTACTTTTGTGAATCGGGGTTCCAGTGGCATATCTCTGGTGAAAATTGCGAGGCTAAAATAGGCTAAATCTAGGGAAAAATAGGTATTCAATAAAATACTAGCCTATTTTAGCTAACTTTAGCCTAGAAAACTCGGAAACACCTAGAAATACCTATAATTGCCTAGATTAGCCAAGTCGTTGAACAAGCTGATTTTGCTAGGCTAAAAATAGCCAATTTTAGCTAAAATTATTTAATGGTCCTGGCGCGCCGTTTTTGCTACCGTAATTTCGCGGCTCACAATTCAAATTTTTTCATCTTTCTCATTTTTACCTAAATTTTTTGTTTTCTCTCACGTTTACGCGTTATTTTTGTTGTTCTTTGTTTTAAATTTAATAATCAGCATTCTTCATTGAAACACGCACTACATAGTTAAAATTATAGTTGTTTGGTCATTAAATACCAGTTTTTCAGTTGTTTTGGCTATTTTCGAATTAGAAAAACATCTTCCGCCTCGACCAAGTTGAATTATGAGATGAGCAGTTCAATATATTTCATTTCAGTACTTCTGTTGTTAGAAAAAATGAATACTTCTTTTCTTACAGGTAATCTAAACATGTCATTCTGGAGCTTCGTTTCGCTGCAGGGACGAACGCGGACAGCTCAATGATGATTACAAGGTGAGTAGCTTGAAGAGCAGTCTTAGCATCTATTGTTGTTATTCAAATCTGATTATTTCATCTAATCCAGAATTTGTAAGCAGTTTTGGCTTTAGATTGTTGAATTTAAGCTTCCCAGTTGTTTTCATGAACTAACTTGGCAAAACAATTATTGAACGGATGTTCGCTTATTTCCTATTTTTGACCTATTTCCATCAAAAAGCTTACACGTTCAGTTAACTTCTTCTTATTTATGTGTGAGTGAGCGCATATAACCATTTTATCCGACAGTTCAGTAAAATTTGAGCAGTATATGTTGTCTCTCCCGGTATCTACATTTGTTTGTTCCAGGGCTCCTCACGGTGTTTGCGCCGGGTCATTTTCAAGTTGGATTCTGCCGCTAGTCCGCGACGCCCGACTCAAGCGGCGCGTGTGGACCGCGACGCGGGACTAGTGCGAGCGTGTCACTTTAGAGCACACTTACTTGGACGGCTTTCATACAAAATGGGGGAAACTTATTTTTTCAGAGAAGTTCAGAAAAAGGTTATTCGCCGAATAAAACGATATAATTGGGTTGTTATAGAGTTTTTTTTAGGGAAAACTTCATTCCAACGTAACATAACATGTTTCCATAAGAAACGAATGACTCCAACTCCATTGCGGATAGATAACAGATCAGGAATAGTATATAGTAGATACTCCATAGGAGCTAAACAAAGCTACCTAACGATACACGTAGTTAACTCAATTTTGAATTTTTCAATTTTGAATTTTTTGAAATTTTGAATTTTCCCGCGCAGTCAGGCAGCAAACCGCGACGCACCCTAGATTACTGCGCGCGCGTTTTCGTTTGAACGCCTGTCAGCGTCTGAACCGTCGCCAATTAGATTATCACTGCAGCACATATGCTGCATTTCACACACCGTGTCCTATGATGAGTCAGTTCTACCAGATGGTTCGAAGATAGATGCGCCCCCCACAAAATGAGACCTCATCCTTACAAGACCTAGCCGGTATGTTTATTCAAAAGCAGAAATTAATTCGGTAGAACGTGAATCTACGCGTTTTCTAGGCAGAGTTCCAAACTTGTAGTAACAAAGCATAAATGAATACTTTTATGGGTACGTGGGTATCTGCTATAGTTGTTAACAGTTTGAGGTGTATACTCATTTATTTATTTTTAGCTTCTGAAGTACACGCATCCGGCTACAGCTCATATACGTCGCCCAACTACCGATCGTAGCCACCACAGCCATTCCTCCATGAAAGATCGACAGAAGAATATTATTGTGTTATTTATACCAGTGTGTTTTGCTACGAATAAATATATGTAATCAGTTTTTTCTTCTTAGTGTTTCTCCTGTTTTAGAAGCATGAAAGTGGTGGAGTAAAATAAAATTGTTTCCATGGAAGCGAATGAAGTTCTCGTGATTTTGTGTGATAGTTCGAGTTCATAGCCAGTTTGAAGGTTGCACAGCAGAAATTCGACCCGCTTTTTCGGAGCGGAAGTAAGCTTGCTACAGGGCTACAAAAGGTATCGACTAGGCTAAAATAGGTATTTACTAGGTAAAAATAGGTATTTATAGGCTAAAATAGGTATTCAACAGGCTAAAATAGGTAACGGCTAGCCTATTCTAGGTAAAAGCTAGCCTATTCTAGGTAACAGCTAGCCTATTCTAGGAAACAGCTAGCCTATTCTAGGAAACGACTAGCCTAAAAAGGTTAAAAAATAGCTATTTTATTTTCCTCATAATTCCCTAGATTTAGCCTATTTTTAGCCTCGTAATTTTCATCCCTGACCAACCGCCCTTCGGTTTTCTCAAAATCTTCTGTCTATTTTCAAGCTTTCTTTCTATCTATTCCTACCCCGTTTCGTCCCTTAAATTCTATTATATTGTTGGTGATTCCTGGATCAAATCCTCCAACCTATTGAAATCCGCCTTGTTAAGCACGTTTGTGCGTACGACTTCCTTCACTTATCCATCAATGTATTGCGAATCTGCGCCAAACCCGTTCATTCTTCCTTTACCATTGACCATCATCTGACCAAAACAATTGCTATATGAGGTGACAGTGTTTCTGAACGAGAGGGTCCAGTTGATGCTGCTGCACGAGAGTGCATGGTATTGGAGGAGGTCGAGACAGCGCGACGACTTGAGTCAGTACGTGTTCTTAGGAGGCGCAGACATACATCCATCGAGGACAGTGAACACCGCCGGCGGGCTGAGGAGGCCCAGGCAGAGTGCGCACAAATATTTTTCAAAACTTTTTAATGCTTATTTTTCTTCTTCGAAAGAATCTTCCTGTAGCTATCTATTATTATTATACCTCCATAACAGATATATGTGGTTCCGTTCCGAACGTATGTTTCAAATTAAACGAGTACAAAACGTTTTAAAGGAATGACGGTGAGCGAAACACCGTGTGATACTCATCACTATTATATTCCTCATCTCATATCCAATAATTTGGCTACATTCGCTGACCAGATTGTTTTTCCTGCTACTGAAAAGCTAACGATCACGTGAAACCTTTGGACAGCGGCATGGCAGCCGGTCTCAGGTATTCCGATTCCACCTGTTGTGCAAATATCTGAACCGAAAATTTGAAAAAATCCATAATCATTCTTATCGGAATTTGCTATATTCATCTTGTTTTTCTTTTTCTATACCTAGCATAGGGAAAATTGTACAATTGGTAAAGTTGTTTTCTTGATTTTGGTCCTTGATCCTAAATGACAGTTTCGTTTCTCAAATATTGGTCAATACTATGGTTTTTTTCTTTCACTATTTTCACCGCGATCAGGTTGTGAAATCATTCTGAGTAATTATGTCAATACAATCATGTCTGCGCGATGTTTCGATTACTTGAAATTGTGTGACTCACGTCTTTTATCTACTATCGCCGTTTTTCACGCGCTCCTCTACTCTCCAATAAAATAACATGAAATCACTGGTCATACTTGTTTTTACTGTTTGATTTGCGTGGGAAGTACGATATATTATGTAAAAGGAAGTTGATAAGGTTTGAAGTATTGAGTAGTTTACATGTGGATCGTGAAACCCTTTCAGTAGTCAGTTTCTCATGAAGTAATATCCTTACACCATCATCTTCCGTTTTTCTTTAACATCGGAAGCTAGATCACGTTCACGTACTAGACCGTGTTCTGACATTTTTCTATGAGGAGAAACGTTTTGTTCCTGTTCAAGCACTTCTCCAATTCTGTTTCTTGAGTGTTCTTTATATTTTTTTCTTTTTCTGTAGATGATTTTGGTAACTACAAGTTGTTTTGATTTTAAATAAGAACTTAATTCTAGATTTAGATCCATTGGAAAAAGGCTGTACTCTTTAGTCGATAACCTTTTAGTGGCAAATATAATTATATAATGAATGAATCGATTTTCGTCATTTGACACCGGGATCGAAACATCGCACCCTTGACCAACATAAGGCGAATTCTGATGCCACTAGGGTATTGAATTAGCTGACACACGATTCTAGCCTTTTTTGTTCTGATCCATCATCCATACCTTGTTTAGGAATAAGTATAAGTACACATCATACTTTGTATTGACTTTATATCTGTGATCTGCTAAGCCAAAGATACATCGTCAATATGTGAAAAAGTCGTCGTATTGCACCTGCGCTATCCGATGGTCAGACATATAACCAGTTTGTCGGTGGTAAATTTAATTGTTCAGCCCTGAACGAAGCAATTCATATAAGACGCTTAAGCTAGTGTAATGACGTTACATCAACTTACTCTCGGGCAGTTTTTGGCTAATTAGGCCTTGTTTCTACTTTATGTGATTCATGTCTTCTTTTTTCGTCTTTCGATCAATGTTCCTTCCTCCTAGCCGTCCGGTTTCCTTGAAACGCTTTCCCGCGCATGTTTGCATTGTGGCTCGCGCGTATTTTTCGTATTTTCTTCGCGCAATCGGCATTTGCTTTGTCTGTTTAGGAAATCTTGCCATCTCTGATAGTTGGGTACTATGTTTGCAATTGAATAAATTTTTAGGTTGAGCATATTGCCTTTACCCTCACAGTTCAGTTCGGAATCCAGCTAAAGAGCTAATATTTTACGTATAAGCGCTGCTTCTGCTACTTTCTTACACGTCATTCTATCGTTTTCATCTAGTTTGTATGCTTCTGTTCTTTTTACGTTTTCAGTTACACGAAAGACGCTAACCTGTTCTCATATCGGGTATAATTCACACTTTGCAGAAATCCATGTCGATTTCTACAATAAGGAGGCAAGTGAAGAATGTGGCTTACAATTTCTCGGATGCTCAAGTGAAAGTACGAGAGGCTACGAGTAATGATCCATGGGGACCTTCCACTGCACTCATGTCTGAAATCGCTGATCTCACTAATAATCCCATGGTCAGTTTGATATTTAATTTTTTAAACTAGTTTTTCGTATATTGAAGTTTTATTTTCGGTGTCTATGCTCGAAGCTTTGAGTTTTGGAAAATTACAGAGGAATCTTCGTTTATTCTCTATTCGAAACCAAATGCCTTCTGAATGAAGCCAGATTAATTGTTGAGAAACACGAATGAAAGAAAACCCTTCATTCGAAGAGGTTGGGCTGCAAAGTATATATTTCTGGGAAAGAAGTCTATGTGGAATACCGTTTTAATACCGTTTCGGCTTTTGCATTCTCTTAAAAGCAAGGAATGAAAATGATGCCAATACCACCCTGTTTGCAGGGGTTTTCACAAAATTTACCGACTTTACGGGCAGTTCTCCTCTAAAAAATGTATGTTCGAATTTACCGAAAAACATGTGATATGTGGCAAAATTTTGGAAAATGCTATGGTCACCACCCCTGCCTCTTCCATTTTTGTTTCTACGAATTCCGAGTATTGTTTTCAGTTTAGTTGGCATGAACTTTGGGCTTCGACTTACCTCTTTCTATAGACTTGTATTTTCAATTTTCAGGCATTCACGGAAATTATGTCAATCGTTTGGAAAAGGCTGAATGATTCCGGCAAGAATTGGAGACATGTCTACAAGAGTCTTGTTCTCTTAGATTTTTTGATAAAGTCAGGAAATGAAAAGGTTAGTTTTCCTTTTAGTCAAGTTTCTGAACTCGAAACTAATTATCTAAAATCCATAAGCTCATTTTAGAGACTGGTACTTGTTTGTAGCAATTGTTTCAATTACAATAATACCAAATGAAATCTGCTTCCATACTTCCCTTTATGGGTATACTATACTAGTTGAAATACTGGCCTCGTTGATTTGAAAATCACTAGTTTTGTGAATATAATATTTATCTGTGCGTTTTTGTACGTATGTGTTCCAACTGCAGTAGACTGTAGACATAAAATTTGCAGGTCGCACAGCAATGCCGTGAGAATATTTTCACGATTGAAACTCTTAAGGATTTCCAACATATTGAAGAGAATAGGGATCAGGTTGGTGTCCTTCTCAACTGCGGTGTTATTACTTGATACGATAGTACTGTCTTTCTCACAAAGTGCTTCTGATTGTTAGTTAATACTGTGCATTCTTCAAATGTATTCACAGGGGAGGGAGCGTAGTGATGTGACATATGAATGTGGTCGTGGTTCAGCCTAGCTTGTCTTATTTTCTGAATTTGTGTACTTAAGCATTGCCTGTGCTGTGACCGACCAAGGTATTTAGGTTGACCATTATGCTTGTCTTTTACAGGGTTTGAATATCCGTGAGAAAGCAAAACAGATCACGTCATTGTTAGCTGACGATGAGAGATTGACCAACGAGAGGACGCGTTTCATGCTCACGAGGAATAAGTGAGTCTGTTATAAACATATATCGGTGACTTATTCGAATTGGCCGAAAATATACCGTGAACGGGCTCCTATTCGACCAACGTTGAAATTTTTCATCAGTCGACATACTTTAATGGAAAAACGGCCTTTGACGTATAGTTGAACCAATTGGAGGGTGCATTTGATGGAAGGTTCATTAAAATAACCCGCTTTTCTTACAATAGGAGTTTTGAACGAACCCAATTTCAACAAAATTCACTCATCCCAACTTAGTTTTGCAGTTTGGTTACCATTACCCAGATAAACCACCTGATTTATAATCTGTTTCTGCGGACAACAACGTCGCTCACGTATGAAAGTTGACACGTACCTTTGCAGGTTCAAACAGTCCAGCTCACATTCCGAACGAGCACGGCGATCTGGAGGCGCGGGCTCGAGTTGCGGTTAGTCCTAATCTTCTGGCTCTTAAGCTCTATGGCATTTCCGTTGATAACAAGATTTCACCATTTGAATGAGCGAAGTGTCTGTCCTATTCTACAGTATCATACAACTATACATTCACACTTTCTTTTCCGTCACATTCGGCATCTGGGTTTATATGGGGCTATTGGGCGGTCGTTGAGGGGGGCAACTAAAATGTCACCAACAGTTTCTATTTGCGAATTTCAAGATCCCGAGTTCGAGGATGCACGGCCTTCTTCTGTTGGCGAAGAAGAGATGCAACTTCAAATTGCGCTGGCTCTTTCTCGAGAAGAACACGAAAAGGCCGACGAAATGCAGAAAAGTGATGAAGTTCGGCTACAGGTTGGTGGGGTTCATTCATACATCGCGCGTCTTTTTTCCTTTTAAAAAGTAGGTTTTCAGTGAGATTCAAGTATTTGTGAAAAAATTTTACGGTAGGGCGTATATGAGCGGGTGTTGACGAATGGAAGCATGTTGAATGATATTTGCTCTATTTTGCATAATCATGAGAGCGATGTAATAAGCAATGTTAGATCTTTCGCCCGACACGCAATAGGAAACATATATTTTCAAAGTTTTTCGTATTCGGGTAGGTAGTTAGGCAGGTTCTCGAACATCTATGAAACCTCGATAATTTTATGTATGATGTTATTTGTACACGTAACTTTTTGGCAATTTTGCCAGTCACGTGTGTGAATGTACTATAACACATTTTATTATAAGAGGAATCTATTGTGCATCATCGAATTTAGATTGGCTTCCCGGGACATCTCATTTTGAAGGGAGTATTTTCAGTTGGCACTGGAGGAGTCTAAGCAAGAGGCTGATCGAATGGCCAACACTGAGCAGGGAACAGTGAGCAGCGGCCAACTCACTCAAAGCGCTCTCGATGATTTATTGTCATTGGGCGTCGGAGAGGTGAGAATCCTTTATTTTTATTTTTTTAGTCTCCATTCGAAATAAGTTGTGCCTGACGTGTGTGCGTGATGAACTGCCTTGAAGTTCGACTCGAACTTGAATTCTGGTAGCACGTAGTGAACGGCCTTTAACTTTTCGTTGGAAATTTATGAATAAATGAGTGTTCTAGCCGTTGAATGATGTTTGGTTATAGAAATATGGAGACCTAGAGAGATTTAAAGGGGGAATCTTGCAACTCGTTGATTCTCGTGAAAAAAATATTACCGCCCCATTGAATTTCGAATGACTTTCCGTTCACAAGAATCAGTGTTATACAAGTTTCTATTGCCATTGTAATTAATGAATTTGAGGAATAATCTTGAAACGGATCGCTTGTTGGAAATAATATCGTATTCAGGTGGTTACCAACGAGCAGCCATCCTCATCGGGTTCCGCTTGGGGAGGTGCTCCATTGAACGATCCTTGGGCTGTGGCGCAGCCCCCAGCACCTGCCCAGCCATCGGGAATGTATCCGTCAGGTTAGAATTCTCTTTTAAAGTCGCGTTCTTCTCCGTTTGAGTTGAGTTCCCTATTTGAATGAGTCACTGTGCGTATAATTTCATCGAACTATGTGTATTCGGTTACAACATTACAACACATTTTATAGTCGTCTTACCATTACCAAAAATACAACATCATTCACACTGATGTATACATAACTAGTGAATACTCAAAGATAAATGACCGGATAAACAGTCAAACCAAAAGTGGTCCTGGAATAATAGCCGTTGACGATTTTTTTTGGGGAGGGCGCCGTTGCTTACTATTATAGTAAAATAATATTGTAACAACTGACCGTGCCATATAACACCACATATGTATCTTAATTGTATCGTGTACTTATTATGTCATATTATCTCAGCATTATTGCCTGAACAGCCGAGAAAATTTTGTTGTATAACGGTTGCATTTACGTAGTATATAGGGAAAGCTCAGATAAAGTAATACAAATTAGAAGAATGAGAGAGAGTGTGTATCGATAGTCGAAAAAGCGAGTTATCTGATGAAGTGAAGTGGGGCCGTATGATGTACGATTCAGCCCAACTGTCGAATGACCCCTGGGCCCCTACTGCCTCTGTGTCGGCCGAACCAGTGGCCGCGGTGCAGCCCACGGCATCCGCCGACCCCTTCTCCGCCTGGGAACAAACACTGGAGCCCACCTCAGCTGACGTTAGTTCTCTTCTCATCAGCTTCCCGTACTGTAGTTTGTAGTTGAAAGGATACGTATTTACATATATATATATATATATATTCTCGACAATGATCCAGTTATTCTCTGCCATATTATTCTTTTCTAACTGAGGTTAGTATTTTTATCTGGTGTATCACGTTAGATTTTTGTAGTGATCGTAATTTGTGTTTTCAAGAGTTTATTCCGTCATGAGCTCGCTTTCAGAATCTTATGGCGTCTAATGGTGCCACAACTAATGGAAACCGAAAAACGCCTGAGAATTTCCTGGGAGAGAACAGTAGTTTGGTGAACTTGGACAACCTGTTGGGCTCGACTGTCACCAATACGAATGCTCGTAAGTTCTATTTAATATCTGGTTCTTCTCCAAGTACTTATTCGATATTAAAAATGGTGTAACTATTCATTCTTTAGTGGGTTCAAGGCTGAGTGTCAACTTTTTTTGCGAACTGGCCAACTGGCGAAAAATACGGCACTATCTACTTTCGTCGCATAATATCTTTGAACATAATGACTAGCAGTGCAAGTATGGTCAACGTGCGTAACGAAGAAACATTACGCAAGATCATTACGCAATAACGACGAACAGCTACGGAATTACACTCTTCGGATACTTATATAGGTGTTTTTTTGCGTAGTGATCTCACCTTGGTGTACCTCGAATTATTCAATTGTAATTAGGAGGCGCAGTTTTCAGTCTCTCAATACAATGGATTTGCTCGTCTATGTTTGATGCCATTTCTATCACGAGTTGTGCGGTTACAGTTTCTTTCACGACCTTATACCAAGTGTAATTGGTTTTGTTTAAGCAGCCAACCCATTCCTGTTGAACTCGACTGCCGCTCCTTCGAACCCGTTCGCGGCCCAGCAGCGCAAGTCGCCCACTCTGAATGAGATGCGAGCGGCCCAGCAGGCTCCGCCCATCCCGCAGGCTGGCCCTCGGGTAGGGGGACTGCCCCAGCCCCTGCAGCCCACACAACCCAACCCATTCGCGAACCCATTCTAACCATTGGACCGCATCCAGCACATGTAAAAGTTGTAAGTACATTCTTGATTGTTGATTTTGTGACGGTTATAACATGATAACGGATAACTTGTTTTCCTGTATAATATTAGCACAATACACTTCTTTCAATCATTGTGAATAGAGATTGATAATTTTATTTATTTACGGTGGTTTCTAGTCTTCTATTTTTCAATCCATTAACTAACTCAGTTTTGTGATACTTTGTGGTTTTTACAGCTATGGTATAATGATTGTGCGGATGTTTTTGTTCGTATTTTTGGATGCTACATTTTTTTAGCACCTTTTAATTTTTCTCGTATTTATATATAATGTACATTCTGCACTTTTAACGAGCTACAGTTAAGATGTTAGTTTTATCGCCCAGAAGGCTCTACTGTTTATGTCTTCTATACCTGTAGTTTTTGACTCACATACTTTTATACTATAAGTGACCTTCTTTTGTAGGTTACATTTTGACAGGTTGTTTAATGAACTTTTCATATCTGTTTACTGTTAGTGCTTGCTACGCATTCAAAGGGGTTGAACTCGGAAAATGCGTACCCCTGTAATCCGAATCGAACACGGCATAGGTTGAATACTTGCAATGGGATTTGAGTAGTAGTTTGGTCTGCAAACACATCATAATTTCTGATTCATGCCCAAAGCGAGCGGGGATAAAACTACATAAACAGCAAGCAATTACCTCTCTTCTGCCAATCACATATTAAATTGGATACTCCAGCGTTTTTCGAAAAAGATCTTTAACGCACATCATCAGTAAATTTAATCTTTAAGGGTACGTGCCAGCTTTGAATTTCTGCATTTATTTATATTTGTTTTCATTTGTTTTCCCAGTGGTGATTCACGAATGAATTGCTTAAAGACAAGTTAACACATCAATTTTCGGTTTTTTTTGAGATAAATCTTGTATGTTTGCTAAACTACTATACATTTACTATATTGAAACACAGATGCGCTGCCTTGTGATTATGTTACGGTTCGTGCGTGTGGTTTCTATATAAACATGAGTAGAGGAAACATCTTCTTTGTTAACCTGACGTGTTTGAGTCAAATCAGGTCTGAAAATCCAACTTTAAAATCTAAACGTTACTTATCAAACGACGACCACAGCAGAATATAACGGTGAATATAACAAGATGAACACTAACCGCGATTCTCTGAAGCCATGTTGAAAAATTAAATATGTATGTTTCCATTCATAGTCAGAATTCCACGTAAGAAGACAGGAACTAAAGTAAGATCCTCTTTGGGGTATAGTCTTTTTCATTCCCACTAAGGCTCCTACTGTATAAATTGAAAACTTCCAGGCGGTTATTATTACGCAAGCGTTTTCGGAAAGGTCATGGCTCCGTATTCGATTCTGTTCCACTTACAGACAATATTCTCAACAAAGTGGAAGATTGCACTAGAAAACAATCACTGGACGTTCATATGTGTACTGTAGGAGTTTCAGTAGAAACAATTTCAACTATATACCTTTATTGACGAAACAACTTTAACTTGGTGAAAATATAAACCCTCTGAATGAATGACTTTTTATTCTATTTTCCATGGTTCTATTTTTCCAGAGCGAGCCTTCACAGTGTATGTTACCCTATCTCGCTGTGTAGTTTGATCCCGTTAGTTTTCAGTTCGAAATTGGTTAAGTACAGCCTGTACGGGAGATACGCTCTTGGGACGCAACTAGGCTGGGCTCGCCAAACGGAGCGAGACGGCCACAAAACTGGGTCAAATTTGCGATCGTCCCAGGCGCCGCTCTCGCTCAGCTCGGAATTATGCAGAAATTCGTCCCAGGTGCACACTTCGCTCAAAATACCAAGATGTTCGCAAATTTTTCTTCGTAATACGAAATATGGACCCAACATGAATACGTGCAGACTAAATCAAACATCTACGTATACTACTGTTTATTCTTACATGGTCTCCCACAGTAGGTCTTCAATAATTTGAAGAAGAGGTTGTATCGGATAAGCCGATGAACGAACTGAAACGAACATGGGAAGCTCAAAATCCTCCTATTTAACCTTTTCAAAAACTGAGTCAAACTAGAAGTTTTCTACTTTCGGAGTTCGCGTGAAAATGATTTGTGAATATCGAGAAGTTATACAAGAAAAATCTTTCGTTTGTTTTTCCATCATCTATCAATCACAAATAATAGGTGATAATTTGAATAAGGCAGAACAAGTTCATCGACGCTCGTTATCAAAGAGTAATTAGTGTGTAATAGGTGTGCATGCGAGCAACAATGACCAGTGGCATGTTAGAACGGTTAGTTACCATGTTATAGGCGTGAAGAACCGAAAACAAGTAACCCCAATTAGTGAAATGGGCGGAGCAATGTCACGTACAAATGATTAACTTAACTATACATCACGATTGTCCAATGTCTCTCTCAAAGCCTACTTCCAATCCTTCTCAATCATTGGGGTTTCCATCCATCTCTAGTCCTCTTCAGGGCGTGGATGGACCCTCTTCTTCTTTTTTCCATTCTTCGACTTTCTCTCTCTTCTCTTTAACAGCTCAAACTCCTCTCCCATCTAACTCAGCTGCCTCCTCTACTCTTGGTAGCACTGGCTCACTTTTTTTCAGTGATTCATGCAAATATCTAGGAAAATGGTTGACGTACTTTGAAGAAAGATGTAATAAAATGTTTTGGAATGTCTGCAGACCCCTGATCAAAGACTAATCTGCGCAGCGCTCCGCGTTGCGCCCGATACTCATCTTACTTTCTATAGTTCCAAATTCACAAATTAGTTAGGACGAGCAATTGCTGCGTTGGCATTGAAAATGAGTTTATTCGTGTACAACCTCTCCTGTTGCTATATTCATGCAAATCGGGTATTTCCCACCACTCCAATCAGGCACCTCAACTTACCCCAACGGGAAAAATTCTATCATCTATCAATAAACAACAACAAAAAAGGGGAGCACATAACTTTCACATATTCTTTTTTCAAAAGATCTACCTGACTTTGTGTCTCTACCTGTTTTTCTCGTAGTTGTATGATTTTATTTACACTAATTATAGCCCTAAACGGCTACAATTCGCTTTTGATAATCAGAGTACACCCAAATTGTTGTTTCCCACGGTCTGCGCAACTTTCCCAATGGTAACTATAGATAAGGGGTCAAACAAACAACAAATTGCGCGCCAAAAAGTCGTTATACGAAGGAACTATGGGTTTATTCCTCATTCGACACAGAAACCTTCTCTCTCTCCTGAACACTTCTAAATAAATTAAATGAACTCTTACTGATTTTTACTGACTCTGATTTTCATAATTTATACTTTGATTAATTTTCTTCCCTAAATAACCAAACGTTATCACTCCTCTTTTCCGCTCCTCTTCTCCCTCTCTCTCTCTCTCTCTCTCTCTCTCTCTCTCTCTCTCTCTCTCTCTCTCTCTCTCTCTCTCTCTTCTCTCTCTCTCTCTCTCTCTCTCTCTCTCTCTCTCTCTCTCTCTCTCTCTCTCTCTCTCTCTCTTTCTTTCTCTCGTTTTCTTTCTCCTACTCATGTTTGACACCGGTACGACTAGAAATTCTTTTCTTTCTAATATTCCACATTTGAAGCACTGGGCAAACACGTTTTCATACTGTCTTTCTAATGTGTTTGATTCAGCTGTGACCTGTGACTGTGAAGTTGAATCGTAAAGCTCTTCACTCATTTTGGTTTTCTTTCTAATTGCGCATATTTCACATTACAAAACACATTACAAAGCTTTATAACATACTCTGACTCACTAGCTTTTCTTAATTTTTTCCATTCTTTACTGTTTGCAGCCGCAACTCTGCCCCGTGTTGTCCCGACCTGGCCGTACCGCCGTACTTCTCTCTCCCGACTAGCCGCCATTTGGCCAGACCCGCCCCTCGCACATACACCCACATGGTTGGTTTATGGTTTTGTATAGTTTTTGTCTTGATAGACCTACGGTCATGCTTTTCCACTTGAAAGATGGGTCCTATTTGGAGGGAATTTCTTGGATTTCCTATTCAAACACACGTCTTTTCACCAGTTAACGAAGTTTTTCGAAACTACCATTTTGGTTTTCAATCCAATTTCATTTCTATAGGATTGATCACTATACTTGGAACAGAGAATGAATGGTTTGTATTCTCCCCTTTCAGCAAGGTCCGCTGCTCAGGCCTTCGGGCGTGGTCTACTGTACCTGCTACCGGAGGTCTTCTGTGTTCCGGGGGTTGGTGTTTATATGCTTATTCACGCGTCGATATCTGGGTTCTTCATATTTTGCTGTACCATAGGGCGAGAAAGAATAGGTGAATAACGATGCAATATCTTGGTATAGTCGCCAGATTTGTAGTGAGTTTCTGTGTGCCTCGCTAGAGCAGAGTAGAACCTATGTTTGAAACAGTGGAGTAGTTTGCAAATGGTTTTCTATGCAGAAGCTTTGGTGGGTATAACAGTAAACTATCAATTTCAGGTGACATGTTGGTTCCATGTCGGCAGTACTTCTCTCGTCTCCAATAAAGACTGTGGACTGTCGTCTTAATCTTTCGCGTTTTGAAGTGAATAAGAATTTAACAGAGTGAGTTGGATTCTTCATTCTATCGTATTCATAGTAACACCATGTTACACTTTCATGAGGTCTAATTGAAACCCTTCCGCAAAAAAAAACGGAAAAATCTCCTTCGTCGAATATTCTTACTGGTGTATGGTTCTATTGTTGTAGGGGGTCGATACGCGTGTGTTGTACGGCTCACTGTCAGTCTTTCCTTCACCTGATTACCTGATTTCACACTTTGGTTGGTGCAGCAGCCGTTGAGGTCAAAAACGGACAACACGTTCTTTCTCTTATTCTTGATTGTAGTCTGAGGTTGTGTTCGGTTAATACTTCTCTTGAAACAGAACAAAATAGAATTGTAACCCGTGGCTTTCACTTTGTTAGATGCGGCACAACTGCAATGGGAAAGATGTACGGAAGAATAAAATGACGGGAAAAGGGTATAGTAACTTAGTAACGTGCTCTTTCGAAGTAACTACTGTCCCACAAATTATTTGGTAAAATCACCGTTGTCCAGCGCTGCTCAATTGCATGTAGTATTATGTGCGCGTAACACGGTAACCATACCATACCATTTTTCGTCTCAATTTTCCCCTCCATTTACCCATTTATGGAGTGCCACATACTATGTGGATGTCACGTGTTAAATCGCGAATAAATCTATTCTATTCTATAGTGGTAAACTTAACTTTTTTTAATTTTTTAAACATAAATTCCCCAAACTGATAATTTGGGGGTAGTATGAGTATATACGTTCAATTTTGCAAATGAATATAGTCCACATCCTTTCTACTAAGCCTCCTACAGTACACATGCTAAGTTTACCATGGCTCTTTACAGATCCAAATTCTATTTCCCTTTGGTTTTGATTTCCCTAACTGATAATTTGGGATTAGTGTGAGCATATACGATCAACTTTGCAAATGAATATAGTCCACATCTTTTCTACTAAGCCCCCTACAGTACACATGCTAACTTTACCATGGCTCTTTATGGATCCTAATTCTATTTCCCTTTGATTTTGATTCCCCTAACTGAAATTTGGGATTAGTGTGAGCATATACGATCAATTTTGCAAATGAATTTAGTCCACATCTTTTCTACTCAGCCTCCTACAGTACACATGCTAACTTTACCATGGCTCTTTATGGATCCAAATTCCATTTCCCTTTGATTTTGATTCCCCTAACTGATAATTTGGGGTTAGTGTGAGCATATACGATCAATTTTGAAAATGAATATAGTCCACATCTTTTCTACTAAGCCTCCTACAGTACACATGCTAACTTTACCATGGCTCTTTATGGATCCAAATTCTATTTCCCTTTGATTTTGATTCCCCTAAATGATAATTTGGGATTAGTGTGAGCATATACGATCAACTTTGCAAATGAATATAGTCCACATCTTTTCTACCAAACCTCCTACAGTACACATACTTACTTTACCATGGCTCTTTACGGATCCAAATTCTATTTCCCTTTGATTTTGATTCCCCTAACTGATAATTTGGGATTAGTGTGAGCATATACGATCAATTTTGCAAATGAATATAGTCCACATGTTTTCTACTAAGCCTCCTACAGTACACATTCTAACTTTACCATGGCTCTTTATGGATCCTAATTCTATTTCCCTTTGATTTTGATTCCCCTAACTGATAATTTGGGATTAGTGTGAGCATATACGATCAATTTTGCAAATGAATATAGTCCACATCTTTTCTACTAAGCCTCCTACAGTACACATGCTAACTTTACCATGGCTCTTTATGGATCCTAATTCTATTTCCCTTTGATTTTGATTCCCCTAACTGATAATTTGGGATTAGTGTGAGCATATACGATCAATTTTGCAAATGAATATAGTCCACATCTTTTCTACTGAGCCTCCTACAGTACACATGCTAACTTTACCATGGCTCTTTATGGATCCAAATTCTATTCTCCTTTGGTTTTGATTGCCCTAACAGATAATTTGGGATTAGTGTGAGCGTATACGATCATTTTTGCAAATGAATATAGTCTACATTTTTTCTACTAAGCCTCCTACAGTACACATGCTAACTTTACCATGGCTCTTTACGGATCCAAATCCTATTTCCCTTTGGTTTTGATTCCCCTAACTGATAATTTGGGAGTAGTGTGAGCATATACGATCAATTTTGCAAATGAGTATAGTCCACATATTTCATACTAAGCCTCCTACAGTACACATACTAACTTTACCATGGTTCTTTACGGATCGAAATTCTAATTTCCTTTGATTTTGATTCCCCTAACTGATAATTTGGAATTAGTGTGAGCGTATACGACCAATTTGGCAAATGAATATAGTCCACATCTTTTCTACGAAGCCTCCTACAGTACACATGCTAACTTTACCATGGCTCTTTATGGATTCAAATTCTATTTCCCTTTGATTTTGATTCCCCTAACTGATAATTTGGGATTAGTGTGAGCGTATACGATCAATTTTGCAAATGAATATAGTCCACATCTTTTCTACTAAGCCTCCTACAGTACACATGCTAACTTTACCATGGCTCTTTATGGATCCAAATTCCATTTCCCTTTGATTTTGATTCCCCTAACTGATAATTTGGGGTTAGTGTGAGCATATACGATCAATTTTGAAAATGAATATAGTCCACATCTTTTCTACTAAGCCTCCTACAGTACACATGCTAACTTTACCATGGCTCTTTATGGATCCAAATTCTATTTCCCTTTGATTTTGATTCCCCTAAATGATAATTTGGGATTAGTGTGAGCATATACGATCAACTTTGCAAATGAATATAGTCCACATCTTTTCTACCAAACCTCCTACAGTACACATACTAACTTTACCATGGCTCTTTACGGATCCAAATCCTATTTCCCTTTGGTTTTGATTCCCCTAACTGATAATTTGGGAGTAGTGTGAGCATATACGATCAATTTTGCAAATGAGTATAGTCCACATATTTCATACTAAGCCTCCTACAGTACACATACTAACTTTACCATGGTTCTTTACGGATCGAAATTCTAATTTCCTTTGATTTTGATTCCCCTAACTGATAATTTGGAATTAGTGTGAGCGTATACGATCAATTTTGCAAATGAATATAGTCCACATCTTTTCTACGAAGCCTCCTACAGTACACATGCTAACTTTACCATGGCTCTTTATGGATTCAAATTCTATTTCCCTTTGATTTTGATTCCCCTAACTGATAATTTGGGATTAGTGTGAGCGTATACGATCAATTTTGCAAATGAATATAGTCCACATCTTTTCTACTAAGCCTCCTACAGTACACATGCTAACTTTACCATGGCTCTTTATGGATCCAAATTCCAGTTCCCTTTGATTTTGATTCCCCTAACTGATAATTTGGGGTTAGTGTGAGCATATACGATCAATTTTGAAAATGAATATAGTCCACATCTTTTCTACTAAGCCTCCTACAGTACACATGCTAACTTTACCATGGCTCTTTATGGATCCAAATTCTATTTCCCTTTGATTTTGATTCCCCTAAATGATAATTTGGGATTAGTGTGAGCGTATACGATCAATTTTGCAAATGAATATAGTCCACATCTTTTCTACTAAGCCTCCTACAGTACACATGCTAACTTTACCATGGCTCTTTATGGATCCAAATTCCAGTTCCCTTTGATTTTGATTCCCCTAACTGATAATTTGGGGTTAGTGTGAGCATATACGATCAATTTTGAAAATGAATATAGTCCACATCTTTTCTACTAAGCCTCCTACAGTACACATGCTAACTTTACCATGGCTCTTTATGGATCCTAATTCTATTTCCCTTTGATTTTGATTCCCCTAACTGATAATTTGGGATTAGTGTGAGCATATACGATCAATTTTGCAAATGAATATAGTCCACATCTTTTCTACTAAGCCTCCTACAGTACACATGCTAACTTTACCATGGCTCTTTATGGATCCTAATTCTATTTCCCTTTGATTTTGATTCCCCTAACTGATAATTTGGGATTAGTGTGAGCATATACGATCAATTTTGCAAATGAATATAGTCCACATCTTTTCTACTGAGCCTCCTACAGTACACATGCTAACTTTACCATGGCTCTTTATGGATCCAAATTCTATTCTCCTTTGGTTTTGATTGCCCTAACAGATAATTTGGGATTAGTGTGAGCGTATACGATCATTTTTGCAAATGAATATAGTCTACATTTTTTCTACTAAGCCTCCTACAGTACACATGCTAACTTTACCATGGCTCTTTACGGATCCAAATCCTATTTCCCTTTGGTTTTGATTCCCCTAACTGATAATTTGGGAGTAGTGTGAGCATATACGATCAATTTTGCAAATGAGTATAGTCCACATATTTCATACTAAGCCTCCTACAGTACACATACTAACTTTACCATGGTTCTTTACGGATCGAAATTCTAATTTCCTTTGATTTTGATTCCCCTAACTGATAATTTGGAATTAGTGTGAGCGTATACGACCAATTTGGCAAATGAATATAGTCCACATCTTTTCTACGAAGCCTCCTACAGTACACATGCTAACTTTACCATGGCTCTTTATGGATTCAAATTCTATTTCCCTTTGATTTTGATTCCCCTAACTGATAATTTGGGATTAGTGTGAGCGTATACGATCAATTTTGCAAATGAATATAGTCCACATCTTTTCTACTAAGCCTCCTACAGTACACATGCTAACTTTACCATGGCTCTTTATGGATCCAAATTCCATTTCCCTTTGATTTTGATTCCCCTAACTGATAATTTGGGGTTAGTGTGAGCATATACGATCAATTTTGAAAATGAATATAGTCCACATCTTTTCTACTAAGCCTCCTACAGTACACATGCTAACTTTACCATGGCTCTTTATGGATCCAAATTCTATTTCCCTTTGATTTTGATTCCCCTAAATGATAATTTGGGATTAGTGTGAGCATATACGATCAACTTTGCAAATGAATATAGTCCACATCTTTTCTACCAAACCTCCTACAGTACACATACTAACTTTACCATGGCTCTTTACGGATCCAAATCCTATTTCCCTTTGGTTTTGATTCCCCTAACTGATAATTTGGGAGTAGTGTGAGCATATACGATCAATTTTGCAAATGAGTATAGTCCACATATTTCATACTAAGCCTCCTACAGTACACATACTAACTTTACCATGGTTCTTTACGGATCGAAATTCTAATTTCCTTTGGTTTTGATTTCCCTAACTGATAATTTGGGATTAGTGTGAGCATATACGATCAACTTTGCAAATGAATATAGTCCACATCTTTTCTACTAAGCCCCCTACAGTACACATGCTAACTTTACCATGGCTCTTTATGGATCCTAATTCTATTTCCCTTTGATTTTGATTCCCCTAACTGAAATTTGGGATTAGTGTGAGCATATACGATCAATTTTGCAAATGAATTTAGTCCACATCTTTTCTACTCAGCCTCCTACAGTACACATGCTAACTTTACCATGGCTCTTTATGGATCCAAATTCCATTTCCCTTTGATTTTGATTCCCCTAACTGATAATTTGGGGTTAGTGTGAGCATATACGATCAATTTTGAAAATGAATATAGTCCACATCTTTTCTACTAAGCCTCCTACAGTACACATGCTAACTTTACCATGGCTCTTTATGGATCCAAATTCTATTTCCCTTTGATTTTGATTCCCCTAAATGATAATTTGGGATTAGTGTGAGCATATACGATCAACTTTGCAAATGAATATAGTCCACATCTTTTCTACCAAACCTCCTACAGTACACATACTTACTTTACCATGGCTCTTTACGGATCCAAATTCTATTTCCCTTTGATTTTGATTCCCCTAACTGATAATTTGGGATTAGTGTGAGCATATACGATCAATTTTGCAAATGAATATAGTCCACATGTTTTCTACTAAGCCTCCTACAGTACACATTCTAACTTTACCATGGCTCTTTATGGATCCTAATTCTATTTCCCTTTGATTTTGATTCCCCTAACTGATAATTTGGGATTAGTGTGAGCATATACGATCAATTTTGCAAATGAATATAGTCCACATCTTTTCTACTAAGCCTCCTACAGTACACATGCTAACTTTACCATGGCTCTTTATGGATCCTAATTCTATTTCCCTTTGATTTTGATTCCCCTAACTGATAATTTGGGATTAGTGTGAGCATATACGATCAATTTTGCAAATGAATATAGTCCACATCTTTTCTACTGAGCCTCCTACAGTACACATGCTAACTTTACCATGGCTCTTTATGGATCCAAATTCTATTCTCCTTTGGTTTTGATTGCCCTAACAGATAATTTGGGATTAGTGTGAGCGTATACGATCATTTTTGCAAATGAATATAGTCTACATTTTTTCTACTAAGCCTCCTACAGTACACATGCTAACTTTACCATGGCTCTTTACGGATCCAAATCCTATTTCCCTTTGGTTTTGATTCCCCTAACTGATAATTTGGGAGTAGTGTGAGCATATACGATCAATTTTGCAAATGAGTATAGTCCACATATTTCATACTAAGCCTCCTACAGTACACATACTAACTTTACCATGGTTCTTTACGGATCGAAATTCTAATTTCCTTTGATTTTGATTCCCCTAACTGATAATTTGGAATTAGTGTGAGCGTATACGACCAATTTGGCAAATGAATATAGTCCACATCTTTTCTACGAAGCCTCCTACAGTACACATGCTAACTTTACCATGGCTCTTTATGGATTCAAATTCTATTTCCCTTTGATTTTGATTCCCCTAACTGATAATTTGGGATTAGTGTGAGCGTATACGATCAATTTTGCAAATGAATATAGTCCACATCTTTTCTACTAAGCCTCCTACAGTACACATGCTAACTTTACCATGGCTCTTTATGGATCCAAATTCCATTTCCCTTTGATTTTGATTCCCCTAACTGATAATTTGGGGTTAGTGTGAGCATATACGATCAATTTTGAAAATGAATATAGTCCACATCTTTTCTACTAAGCCTCCTACAGTACACATGCTAACTTTACCATGGCTCTTTATGGATCCAAATTCTATTTCCCTTTGATTTTGATTCCCCTAAATGATAATTTGGGATTAGTGTGAGCATATACGATCAACTTTGCAAATGAATATAGTCCACATCTTTTCTACCAAACCTCCTACAGTACACATACTAACTTTACCATGGCTCTTTACGGATCCAAATCCTATTTCCCTTTGGTTTTGATTCCCCTAACTGATAATTTGGGAGTAGTGTGAGCATATACGATCAATTTTGCAAATGAGTATAGTCCACATATTTCATACTAAGCCTCCTACAGTACACATACTAACTTTACCATGGTTCTTTACGGATCGAAATTCTAATTTCCTTTGATTTTGATTCCCCTAACTGATAATTTGGAATTAGTGTGAGCGTATACGATCAATTTTGCAAATGAATATAGTCCACATCTTTTCTACGAAGCCTCCTACAGTACACATGCTAACTTTACCATGGCTCTTTATGGATTCAAATTCTATTTCCCTTTGATTTTGATTCCCCTAACTGATAATTTGGGATTAGTGTGAGCGTATACGATCAATTTTGCAAATGAATATAGTCCACATCTTTTCTACTAAGCCTCCTACAGTACACATGCTAACTTTACCATGGCTCTTTATGGATCCAAATTCCAGTTCCCTTTGATTTTGATTCCCCTAACTGATAATTTGGGGTTAGTGTGAGCATATACGATCAATTTTGAAAATGAATATAGTCCACATCTTTTCTACTAAGCCTCCTACAGTACACATGCTAACTTTACCATGGCTCTTTATGGATCCAAATTCTATTTCCCTTTGATTTTGATTCCCCTAAATGATAATTTGGGATTAGTGTGAGCATATACGATCAACTTTGCAAATGAATATAGTCCACATCTTTTCTACCAAACCTCCTACAGTACACATACTAACTTTACCATGGCTCTTTACGGATCCAAATTCTATTTCCCTTTGGTTTTGATTTCCCAAACTGATAATTTGGGAGTAGTACGTTCAATTTTGCAAATGAATATTCATATATTGCAAGAGCAAGATTCATGTATTAGAGAAAAGTTTACACGACAATTAAAGTTTACAGAAAAAGTGATATGAGCGAAAAGTCGAATGTAATTTTTTCTGCTACATTGTCTTCTCTTGATGGCTTCATATTTTCAATTTCAGGTGGCTGTTCGCTCGTAATATGTGTCGTCGCCAGCTGGAGGATATTTTCGATGCCCCCACTTCTCTGCACCCTCTCCCCATCACTTTCAAGTCTATCGCTGTGCGCACATTTCCACAGTGTCAACGACTCGAGGTAATTATGTTTTATTTTATTTATCTCAATTTTCACTAACTTAGCTTATTTTCAGCGGAGGGGCTGCGAGCCTGCGAGTAAACATTTTGAGACATTTTGATGAAATATAATATTAAACAAGTGTTTGGGTGGTGGATATACTCTTAATACCGCAAGGGAACCGTCGCCGACACTAGAACGCCGGATCTGGGGTAATAGCCGCAGGGTCAGAGTTTACTTCAAGCTTCCCGCTGTGATGCAAGTCACGAGCTAGACGCGGGTTAAGCAACGAGTGTTTGGGTGGAGGATATACTCTTAGTACCGCAAGGGAACAGTCGCCGACACTAGAACGCCGGATCTGGGGTAATAGCCGCAGGTCCAGAGTTTACTTCAAGCTTCCCGCTGTGATGCAAGTCACGAGCTAGACGCGGGTTAAGCAACGAGTGTTTGGGTGGAGGATATACTCTTAGTACCGCAAGGGAACAGTCGCCGACACTAGAACGCCGGATCTGGGGTAATAGCCGCAGGTCCAAGGTTTACTTCAAGCTTCCCGCTGTGATACAAGTCACGAGCTAGACGCGGGTTAAGCAACGAGTGTTTGGGTGGAGGATATACTCTTAGTACCGCAAGGGAACAGTCGCCGACACTAGAACGCCGGATCTGGGGTAATAGCCGCAGGTCCAGAGTTCACTTCAAGCTTCCCGCTGTGATACAAGTCACGAGCTAGACGCGGGTTAAGCAACGAGTGTTTGGGTGGAGGATATACTCTTAGTACCGCAAGGGAACAGTCGCCGACACTAGGACGCCGGATCTGGGGTAATAGCCGCAGGTCCAGAGTTTACTTCAAGCTTCCCGCTGTGATGCAAGTCACGAGCTAGACGCGGGTTAAGCAACGAGTGTTTGGGTGGAGGATATACTCTTAGTACCGCAAGGGAACAGTCGCCGACACTAGAACGCCGGATCTGGGGTAATAGCCGCAGGTCCAGAGTTTACTTCAAGCTTCCCGCTGTGATGCAAGTCACGAGATAGACGCGGGTTAAGCAACGAGTGTTTGGGTGGAGGATATACTCTTAGTACCGCAAGGGAACAGTCGCCGACACTAGAACGCCGGATCTGGGGTAATAGCCGCAGGTCCAGAGTTTACTTCAAGCTTCCCGCTGTGATACAAGTCACGAGCTAGACGCGGGTTAAGCAACGAGTGTTTGGGTGGAGGATATACTCTTAGTACCGCAAGGGAACAGTCGCCGACACTAGAACGCCGGATCTGGGGTAATAGCCGCAGGTCCAGAGTTTACTTCAAGCTTCCCGCTGTGATGCAAGTCACGAGCTAGACGCGGGTTAAGCAACGAGTGTTTGGGTGGAGGATATACTCTTAGTACCGCAAGGGAACAGTCGCCGACACTAGAACGCCGGATCTGAGGTAATAGCCGCAGGTCCAGAGTTTACTTCAAGCTTCCCGCTGTGATACAAGTCACGAGCTAGACGCGGGTTAAGCAACGAGTGTTTGGGTGGAGGATATACTCTTAGTACCGCAAGGGAACAGTCGCCGACACTAGAACGCCGGATCTGGGGTAATAGCCGCAGGTCCAGAGTTTACTTCAAGCTTCCCGCTGTGATACAAGTCACGAGATAGACGCGGGTTAAGCAACGAGTGTTTGGGTGGAGGATATACTCTTAGTACCGCAAGGGAACAGTCGCCGACACTAGGACGCCGGATCTGGGGTAATAGCCGCAGGTCCAGAGTTTACTTCAAGCTTCCCGCTGTGATACAAGTCACGAGCTAGACGCGGGTTAAGCAACGAGTGTTTGGGTGGAGGATATACTCTTAGTACCGCAAGGGAACAGTCGCCGACTCTAGAACGCCGGATCTGGGGTAATAGCCGCAGGTCCAGAGTTTACTTCAAGCTTCCCGCTGTGATGCAAGTCACGAGCTAGACGCGGGTTAAGCAACGAGTGTTTGGGTGGAGGATATACTCTTAGTACCGCAAGGGAACTGTCGCCGACACTAGAACGCCGGATCTGGGGTAATAGCCGCAGGTCCAAAGTTTACTTCAAGCTTCCCGCTGTGATGCAAGTCACGAGCTAGACGCGGGTTAAGCAACGAGTGTTTGGGTGGAGGATATACTCTTAGTACCGCAAGGGAACAGTCGCCGACACTAGAACGCCGGATCTGGGGTAATAGCCGCAGGTCCAGAGTTTACTTCAAGCTTCCCGCTGTGATACAAGTCACGAGCTAGACGCGGGTTAAGCAACGAGTGTTTGGGTGGAGGATATACTCTTAGTACCGCAAGGGAACAGTCGCCGACACTAGAACGCCGGATCTGGGGTAATAGCCGCAGGTCCAGAGTTTACTTCAAGCTTCCCGCTGTGATGCAAGTCACGAGCTAGACGCGGGTTAAGCAACGAGTGTTTGGGTGGAGGATATACTCTTAGTACCGCAAGGGAACAGTCGCCGACACTAGAACGCCGGATCTGGGGTAATAGCCGCAGGTCCAGAGTTTACTTCAAGCTTCCCGCTGGGATGCAAGTCACGAGATAGACGCGGGTTAAGCAACGAGTGTTTGGGTGGAGGATATACTCTTAGTACCGCAAGGGAACAGTCGCCGACACTAGAACGCCGGATCTGGGGTAATAGCCGCAGGTCCAGAGTTTACTTCAAGCTTCCCGCTGTGATGCAAGTCACGAGCTAGACGCGGGTTAAGCAACGAGTGTTTGGGTGGAGGATATACTCTTAGTACCGCAAGGGAACAGTCGCCGAGACTAGAACGCCGGATCTGGGGTAATAGCCGCAGGTCCAGAGTTTACTTCAAGCTTCCCGCTGTGATACAAGTCACGAGCTAGACGCGGGTTAAGCAACGAGTGTTTGGGTGGAGGATATACTCTTAGTACCGCAAGGGAACAGTCGCCGACACTAGAACGCCGGATCTGGGGTAATAGCCGCAGGTCCAGAGTTTACTTCAAGCTTCCCGCTGTGATACAAGTCACGAGATAGACGCGGGTTAAGCAACGAGTGTTTGGGTGGAGGATATACTCTTAGTACCGCAAGGGAACAGTCGCCGACACTAGGACGCCGGATCTGGGGTAATAGCCGCAGGTCCAGAGTTTACTTCAAGCTTCCCGCTGTGATACAAGTCACGAGCTAGACGCGGGTTAAGCAACGAGTGTTTGGGTGGAGGATATACTCTTAGTACCGCAAGGGAACAGTCGCCGACTCTAGAACGCCGGATCTGGGGTAATAGCCGCAGGTCCAGAGTTTACTTCAAGCTTCCCGCTGTGATGCAAGTCACGAGCTAGACGCGGGTTAAGCAACGAGTGTTTGGGTGGAGGATATACTCTTAGTACCGCAAGGGAACAGTCGCCGACACTAGAACGCCGGATCTGGGGTAATAGCCGCAGGTCCAAAGTTTACTTCAAGCTTCCCGCTGTGATGCAAGTCACGAGCTAGACGCGGGTTAAGCAACGAGTGTTTGGGTGGAGGATATACTCTTAGTACCGCAAGGGAACAGTCGCCGACACTAGAACGCCGGATCTGGGGTAATAGCCGCAGGTCCAGAGTTTACTTCAAGCTTCCCGCTGTGATGCAAGTCACGAGCTAGACGCGGGTTAAGCAACGAGTGTTTGGGTGGAGGATATACTCTTAGTACCGCGAGGGAACAGTCGCCGACACTAGAACGCCGGATCTGGGGTAATAGCCGCAGGTCCAGAGTTTACTTCAAGCTTCCCGCTGTGATGCAAGTCACGAGCTAGACGCGGGTTAAGCAACGAGTGTTTGGGTGGAGGATATATACCGCAAGGGAACAGTCGCCGAAACTAGAACGCCGGATCTGGGGTGATAGCCGCAGGTCCAGAGTTTACTTCAAGCTTCCCGCTGTGATACAAGTCACGAGCTAGACGCAGGTTAAGCAACGAGTGTTTGGGTGGAGGATATACTCTTAGTACCGCAAGGGAACAGTCGCCGACTCTAGAACGCCGGATCTGGGGTAATAGCCGCAGGTCCAGAGTTTACTTCAAGCTTCCCGCTGTGATGCAAGTCACGAGCTAGACGCGGGTTAAGCAACGAGTGTTTGGGTGGAGGATATACTCTTAGTACCGCAAGGGAACAGTCGCCGACACTAGAACGCCGGATCTGGGGTAATAGCCGCAGGTCCAGAGTTTACTTCAAGCTTCCCGCTGTGATGCAAGTCACGAGCTAGACGCGGGTTAAGCAACGAGTGTTTGGGTGGAGGATATACTCTTAGTACCGCAAGGGAACAGTCGCCGACACTAGAACGCCGGATCTGGGGTAATAGCCGCAGGTCCAGAGTTTACTTCAAGCTTCCCGCTGTGATGCAAGTCACGAGCTAGACGCGGGTTAAGCAACGAGTGTTTGGGTGGAGGATATACTCTTAGTACCGCGAGGGAACAGTCGCCGACACTAGAACGCCGGATCTGGGGTAATAGCCGCAGGTCCAGAGTTTACTTCAAGCTTCCCGCTGTGATGCAAGTCACGAGCTAGACGCGGGTTAAGCAACGAGTGTTTGGGTGGAGGATATATACCGCAAGGGAACAGTCGCCGACACTAGAACGCCGGATCTGGGGTAATAGCCGCAGGTCCAGAGTTTACTTCAAGCTTCCCGCTGTGATGCAAGTCACGAGCTAGACGCGGGTTAAGCAACGAGTGTTTGGGTGGAGGATATACTCTTAGTACCGCAAGGGAACAGTCGCCGACACTAGAACGCCGGATCTGGGGTAATAGCCGCAGGTCCAGAGTTTACTTCAAGCTTCCCGCTGTGATGCAAGTCACGAGCTAGACGCGGGTTAAGCAACGAGTGTTTGGGTGGAGGATATACTCTTAGTACCGCAAGGGAACAGTCGCCGACACTAGAACGCCGGATCTGGGGTAATAGCCGCAGGTCCAGAGTTTACTTCAAGCTTCCCGCTGTGATGCAAGTCACGAGCTAGACGCGGGTTAAGCAACGAGTGTTTGGGTGGAGGATATACTCTTAGTACCGCGAGGGAACAGTCGCCGACACTAGAACGCCGGATCTGGGGTAATAGCCGCAGGTCCAGAGATTACTTCAAGCTTCCCGCTGTGATGCAAGTCACGAGCTAGACGCGGGTTAAGCAACGAGTGTTTGGGTGGAGGATATATACCGCAAGGGAACAGTCGCCGACACTAGAACGCCGGATCTGGGGTAATAGCCGCAGGTCCAGAGTTTACTTCAAGCTTCCCGCTGTGATGCAAGTCACGAGCTAGACGCGGGTTAAGCAACGAGTGTTTGGGTGGAGGATATACTCTTAGTACCGCAAGGGAACAGTCGCCGACACTAGAACGCCGGATCTGGGGTAATAGCCGCAGGTCCAGAGTTTACTTCAAGCTTCCCGCTGTGATGCAAGTCACGAGCTAGACGCGGGTTAAGCAACGAGTGTTTGGGTGGAGGATATATACCGCAAGGGAACAGTCGCCGACACTAGAACGCCGGATCTGGGGTAATAGCCGCAGGTCCAGAGTTTACTTCAAGCTTCCCGCTGTGATGCAAGTCACGAGCTAGACGCGGGTTAAGCAACGAGTGTTTGGGTGGAGGATATACTCTTAGTACCGCAAGGGAACAGTCGCCGACACTAGAACGCCGGATCTGGGGTAATAGCCGCAGGTCCAGAGTTTACTTCAAGCTTCCCGCTGTGATGCAAGTCACGAGCTAGACGCGGGTTAAGCAACGAGTGTTTGGGTGGAGGATATACTCTTAGTACCGCAAGGGAACAGTCGCCGACACTAGAACGCGGGATCTGGGGTAATAGCCGCAGGTCCAGAGTTTACTTCAAGCTTCCCGCTGTGATGCAAGTCACGAGCTAGACGCGGGTTAAGCAACGAGTGTTTGGGTGGAGGATATACTCTTAGTACCGCGAGGGAACAGTCGCCGACACTAGAACGCCGGATCTGGGGTAATAGCCGCAGGTCCAGAGTTTACTTCAAGCTTCCCGCTGTGATGCAAGTCACGAGCTAGACGCGGGTTAAGCAACGAGTGTTTGGGTGGAGGATATATACCGCAAGGGAACAGTCGCCGACACTAGAACGCCGGATCTGGGGTAATAGCCGCAGGTCCAGAGTTTACTTCAAGCTTCCCGCTGTGATGCAAGTCACGAGCTAGACGCGGGTTAAGCAACGAGTGTTTGGGTGGAGGATATACTCTTAGTACCGCAAGGGAACAGTCGCCGACACTAGAACGCCGGATCTGGGGTAATAGCCGCAGGTCCAGAGTTTACTTCAAGCTTCCCGCTGTGATACAAGTCACGAGCTAGACGCGGGTTAAGCAACGAGTGTTTGGGTGGAGGATATACTCTTAGTACCGCAAGGGAACAGTCGCCGACACTAGAACGCCGGATCTGGGGTAATAGCCGCAGGTCCAAAGTTTACTTCAAGCTTCCCGCTGTGATGCAAGTCACGAGCTAGACGCGGGTTAAGCAACGAGTGTTTGGGTGGAGGATATACTCTTAGTACCGCAAGGGAACAGTCGCCGACACTAGAACGCCGGATCTGGGGTAATAGCCGCAGGTCCAGAGTTTACTTCAAGCTTCCCGCTGTGATACAAGTCACGAGCTAGACGCGGGTTAAGCAACGAGTGTTTGGGTGGAGGATATACTCTTAGTACCGCAAGGGAACAGTCGCCGACACTAGAACGCCGGATCTGGGGTAATAGCCGCAGGTCCAGAGTTTACTTCAAGCTTCCCGCTGTGATACAAGTCACGAGCTAGACGCGGGTTAAGCAACGAGTGTTTGGGTGGAGGATATACTCTTAGTACCGCAAGGGAACAGTCGCCGACACTAGAACGCCGGATCTGGGGTAATAGCCGCAGGTCCAAAGTTTACTTCAAGCTTCCCGCTGTGATGCAAGTCACGAGCTAGACGCGGGTTAAGCAACGAGTGTTTGGGTGGAGGATATACTCTTAGTACCGCAAGGGAACAGTCGCCGACACTAGAACGCCGGATCTGGGGTAATAGCCGCAGGTCCAGAGTTTACTTCAAGCTTCCCGCTGTGATGCAAGTCACGAGCTAGACGCGGGTTAAGCAACGAGTGTTTGGGTGGAGGATATACTCTTAGTACCGCAAGGGAACAGTCGCCGACACTAGAACGCCGGATCTGGGGTAATAGCCGCAGGTCCAGAGTTTACTTCAAGCTTCCCGCTGTGATACAAGTCACGAGCTAGACGCGGGTTAAGCAACGAGTGTTTGGGTGAAGGATATACTCTTAGTACCGCAAGGGAACAGTCGCCGACACTAGAACGCCGGATCTGGGGTAATAGCCGCAGGTCCAAAGTTTACTTCAAGCTTCCCGCTGTGATGCAAGTCACGAGCTAGACGCGGGTTAAGCAACGAGTGTTTGGGTGGAGGATATACTCTTAGTACCGCAAGGGAACAGTCGCAGACACTAGAACGCCGGATCTGGGGTAATAGCCGCAGGTCCAGAGTTTACTTCAAGCTTCCCGCTGTGATACAAGTCACGAGCTAGACGCGGGTTAAGCAACGAGTGTTTGGGTGAAGGATATACTCTTAGTACCGCAAGGGAACAGTCGCCGACACTAGAACGCCGGATCTGGGGTAATAGCCGCAGGTCCAAAGTTTACTTCAAGCTTCCCGCTGTGATGCAAGTCACGAGCTAGACGCGGGTTAAGCAACGAGTGTTTGGGTGGAGGATATACTCTTAGTACCGCAAGGGAACAGTCGCCGACACTAGAACGCCGGATCTGGGGTAATAGCCGCAGGTCCAGAGTTTACTTCAAGCTTCCCGCTGTGATGCAAGTCACGAGCTAGACGCGGGTTAAGCAACGAGTGTTTGGGTGGAGGATATACTCTTAGTACCGCAAGGGAACAGTCGCCGACAGTAGAACGCCGGATCTGGGGTAATAGCCGCAGGTCCAGAGTTTACTTCAAGCTTCCCGCTGTGATGCAAGTTACGAGCTAGACGCGGGTCAAGCAACGAGTGTTTGGGTGGAGGATATACTCTTAGTACCGCAAGGGAACAGTCGCCGACACTAGAACGCCGGATCTGGGGTAATAGCCGCAGGTCCAGAGTTTACTTCAAGCTTCCCGCTGTGATGCAAGTCACGAGCTAGACGCGGGTTAAGCAACGAGTGTTTGGGTGAAGGATATACTCTTAGTACCGCAAGGGAACAGTCGCCGACAGTAGAACGCCGGATCTGGGGTAATAGCCGCAGGTCCAGAGTTTACTTCAAGCTTCCCGCTGTGATGCAAGTTACGAGCTAGACGCGGGTCAAGCAACGAGTGTTTGGGTGGAGGATATACTCTTAGTACCGCAAGGGAACAGTCGCCGACACTAGAACGCCGGATCTGGGGTAATAGCCGCAGGTCCAAAGTTTACTTCAAGCTTCCCGCTGTGATGCAAGTCACGAGCTAGACGCGGGTTAAGCAACGAGTGTTTGGGTGGAGGATATACTCTTAGTACCGCAAGGGAACAGTCGCCGTCACTAGAACGCCGGATCTGGGGTAATAGCCGCAGGTCCAGAGTTTACTTCAAGCTTCCCGCTGTGATGCAAGTCACGAGCTAGACGCGGGTTAAGCAACGAGTGTTTGGGTGGAGGATATACTCTAAGTACCGCAAGGGAACAGTCGCCGACACTAGAACGCCGGATCTGGGGTAATAGCCGCAGGTCCAGAGTTTACTTCAAGCTTCCCGCTGTGATACAAGTCACGAGCTAGACGCGGGTTGAGCAACGAGTGTTTGGGTGGAGGATATACTCTTAGTACCGCAAGGGAACAGTCGCCGACACTAGAACGCCGGATCTGGGGTAATAGCCGCAGGTCCAGAGTTTACTTCAAGCTTCCCGCTGTGATGCAAGTCACGAGCTAGACGCGGGTTAAGCAACGAGTGTTTGGGTGGAGGATATACTCTTAGTACCGCAAGGGAACAGTCGCCGACACTAGAACGCCGGATCTGGGGTAATAGCCGCAGGTCCAGAGTTTACTTCAAGCTTCCCGCTGTGATACAAGTCACGAGCTAGACGCGGGTTAAGCAACGAGTGTTTGGGTGAAGGATATACTCTTAGTACCGCAAGGGAACAGTCGCCGACACTAGAACGCCGGATCTGGGGTAATAGCCGCAGGTCCAAAGTTTACTTCAAGCTTCCCGCTGTGATGCAAGTCACGAGCTAGACGCGGGTTAAGCAACGAGTGTTTGGGTGGAGGATATACTCTTAGTACCGCAAGGGAACAGTCGCCGACACTAGAACGCCGGATCTGGGGTAATAGCCGCAGGTCCAGAGTTTACTTCAAGCTTCCCGCTGTGATGCAAGTCACGAGCTAGACGCGGGTTAAGCAACGAGTGTTTGGGTGGAGGATATACTCTTAGTACCGCAAGGGAACAGTCGCCGACAGTAGAACGCCGGATCTGGGGTAATAGCCGCAGGTCCAGAGTTTACTTCAAGCTTCCCGCTGTGATGCAAGTTACGAGCTAGACGCGGGTCAAGCAACGAGTGTTTGGGTGGAGGATATACTCTTAGTACCGCAAGGGAACAGTCGCCGACACTAGAACGCCGGATCTGGGGTAATAGCCGCAGGTCCAGAGTTTACTTCAAGCTTCCCGCTGTGATGCAAGTCACGAGCTAGACGCGGGTTAAGCAACGAGTGTTTGGGTGGAGGATATACTCTTAGTACCGCAAGGGAACAGTCGCCGACACTAGAACGCCGGATCTGGGGTAATAGCCGCAGGTCCAAAGTTTACTTCAAGCTTCGCGCTGTGATGCAAGTCACGAGCTAGACGCGGGTTAAGCAACGAGTGTTTGGGTGGAGGATATACTCTTAGTACCGCAAGGGAACAGTCGCCGACACTAGAACGCCGGATCTGGGGTAATAGCCGCAGGTCCAGAGTTTACTTCAAGCTTCCCGCTGTGATGCAAGTCACGAGCTAGACGCGGGTTAAGCAACGAGTGTTTGGGTGGAGGATATACTCTTAGTACCGCTAGGGAACAGTCGCCGACACTAGAACGCCGGATCTGGGGTAATAGCCGCAGGTCCAGAGTTTACTTCAAGCTTCCCGCTGTGATACAAGTCACGAGCTAGACGCGGGTTGAGCAACGAGTGTTTGGGTGGAGGATATACTCTTAGTACCGCAAGGGAACAGTCGCCGACACTAGAACGCCGGATCTGGGGTAATAGCCGCAGGTCCAGAGTTTACTTCAAGCTTCCCGCTGTGATGCAAGTCACGAGCTAGACGCGGGTTAAGCAACGAGTGTTTGGGTGGAGGATATACTCTTAGTACCGCAAGGGAACAGTCGCCGACACTAGAACGCCGGATCTGGGGTAATAGCCGCAGGTCCAGAGTTTACTTCAAGCTTCCCGCTGTGATGCAAGTCACGAGCTAGACGCGGGTTAAGCAACGAGTGTTTGGGTGGAGGATATACTCTTAGTACCGCAAGGGAACAGTCGCCGACACTAGAACGCCGGATCTGGGGTAATAGCCGCAGGTCCAGAGTTTACTTCAAGCTTCCCGCTGTGATACAAGTCACGAGCTAGACGCGGGTTAAGCAACGAGTGTTTGGGTGGAGGATATACACTTAGTACCGCAAGGGAACAGTCGCCGACACTAGAACGCCGGATCTGGGGTAATAGCCGCAGGTCCAAAGTTTACTTCAAGCTTCCCGCTGTGATGCAAGTCACGAGCTAGACGCGGGTTAAGCAACGAGTGTTTGGGTGGAGGATATACTCTTAGTACCGCAAGGGAACAGTCGCCGACACTAGAACGCCGGATCTGGGGTAATAGCCGCAGGTCCAGAGTTTACTTCAAGCTTCCCGCTGTGATGCAAGTCACGAGCTAGACGCGGGTTAAGCAACGAGTGTTTGGGTGGAGGATATACTCTTAGTACCGCAAGGGAACAGTCGCCGACAGTAGAACGCCGAATCTGGGGTAATAGCCGCAGGTCCAGAGTTTACTTCAAGCTTCCCGCTGTGATGCAAGTTACGAGCTAGACGCGGGTCAAGCAACGAGTGTTTGGGTGGAGGATATACTCTTAGTACCGCAAGGGAACAGTCGCCGACACTAGAACGCCGGATCTGGGGTAATAGCCGCAGGTCCAGAGTTTACTTCAAGCTTCCCGCTGTGATGCAAGTCACGAGCTAGACGCGGGTTAAGCAACGAGTGTTTGGGTGGAGGATATACTCTTAGTACCGCAAGGGAACAGTCGCCGACACTAGAACGCCGGATCTGGGGTAATAGCCGCAGGTCCAAAGTTTACTTCAAGCTTCGCGCTGTGATGCAAGTCACGAGCTAGACGCGGGTTAAGCAACGAGTGTTTGGGTGGAGGATATACTCTTAGTACCGCAAGGGAACAGTCGCCGACACTAGAACGCCGGATCTGGGGTAATAGCCGCAGGTCCAGAGTTTACTTCAAGCTTCCCGCTGTGATGCAAGTCACGAGCTAGACGCGGGTTAAGCAACGAGTGTTTGGGTGGAGGATATACTCTTAGTACCGCTAGGGAACAGTCGCCGACACTAGAACGCCGGATCTGGGGTAATAGCCGCAGGTCCAGAGTTTACTTCAAGCTTCCCGCTGTGATACAAGTCACGAGCTAGACGCGGGTTGAGCAACGAGTGTTTGGGTGGAGGATATACTCTTAGTACCGCAAGGGAACAGTCGCCGACACTAGAACGCCGGATCTGGGGTAATAGCCGCAGGTCCAGAGTTTACTTCAAGCTTCCCGCTGTGATGCAAGTCACGAGCTAGACGCGGGTTAAGCAACGAGTGTTTGGGTGGAGGATATACTCTTAGTACCGCAAGGGAACAGTCGCCGACACTAGAACGCCGGATCTGGGGTAATAGCCGCAGGTCCAGAGTTTACTTCAAGCTTCCCGCTGTGATGCAAGTCACGAGCTAGACGCGGGTTAAGCAACGAGTGTTTGGGTGGAGGATATACTCTTAGTACCGCAAGGGAACAGTCGCCGACACTAGAACGCCGGATCTGGGGTAATAGCCGCAGGTCCAGAGTTTACTTCAAGCTTCCCGCTGTGATACAAGTCACGAGCTAGACGCGGGTTAAGCAACGAGTGTTTGGGTGGAGGATATACACTTAGTACCGCAAGGGAACAGTCGCCGACACTAGAACGCCGGATCTGGGGTAATAGCCGCAGGTCCAAAGTTTACTTCAAGCTTCCCGCTGTGATGCAAGTCACGAGCTAGACGCGGGTTAAGCAACGAGTGTTTGGGTGGAGGATATACTCTTAGTACCGCAAGGGAACAGTCGCCGACACTAGAACGCCGGATCTGGGGTAATAGCCGCAGGTCCAGAGTTTACTTCAAGCTTCCCGCTGTGATGCAAGTCACGAGCTAGACGCGGGTTAAGCAACGAGTGTTTGGGTGGAGGATATACTCTTAGTACCGCAAGGGAACAGTCGCCGACACTAGAACGCCGGATCTGGGGTAATAGCCGCAGGTCCAGAGTTTACTTCAAGCTTCCCGCTGTGATGCAAGTCACGAGCTAGACGCGGGTCAAGCAACGAGTGTTTGGGTGGAGGATATACTCTTAGTACCGCAAGGGAACAGTCGCCGACACTAGAACGCCGGATCTGGGGTAATAGCCGCAGGTCCAGAGTTTACTTCAAGCTTCCCGCTGTGATACAAGTCACGAGCTAGACGCGGGTTAAGCAACGAGTGTTTGGGTGGAGGATATACTCTTAGTACCGCAAGGGAACAGTCGCCGACACTAGAACGCCGGATCTGGGGTAATAGCCGCAGGTCCAGAGTTTACTTCAAGCTTCCCGCTGTGATGCAAGTCACGAGCTAGACGCGGGTTAAGCAACGAGTGTTTGGGTGGAGGATATACTCTTAGTACCGCAAGGGAACAGTCGCCGACACTAGAACGCCGGATCTGGGGTAATAGCCGCAGGTCCAGAGTTTACTTCAAGCTTCCCGCTGTGATGCAAGTCACGAGATAGACGCGGGTTAAGCAACGAGTGTTTGGGTGGAGGATATACTCTTAGTACCGCAAGGGAACAGTCGCCGACACTAGAACGCCGGATCTGGGGTAATAGCCGCAGGTCCAGAGTTTACTTCAAGCTTCCCGCTGTGATACAAGTCACGAGCTAGACGCGGGTTAAGCAACGAGTGTTTGGGTGGAGGATATACTCTTAGTACCGCAAGGGAACAGTCGCCGACACTAGAACGCCGGATCTGGGGTAATAGCCGCAGGTCCAGAGTTTACTTCAAGCTTCCCGCTGTGATACAAGTCACGAGCTAGACGCGGGTTAAGCAACGAGTGTTTGGGTGGAGGATATACACTTAGTACCGCAAGGGAACAGTCGCCGACACTAGAACGCCGGATCTGGGGTAATAGCCGCAGGTCCAAAGTTTACTTCAAGCTTCCCGCTGTGATGCAAGTCACGAGCTAGACGCGGGTTAAGCAACGAGTGTTTGGGTGGAGGATATACTCTTAGTACCGCAAGGGAACAGTCGCCGACACTAGAACGCCGGATCTGGGGTAATAGCCGCAGGTCCAGAGTTTACTTCAAGCTTCCCGCTGTGATGCAAGTCACGAGCTAGACGCGGGTTAAGCAACGAGTGTTTGGGTGGAGGATATACTCTTAGTACCGCAAGGGAACAGTCGCCGACACTAGAACGCCGGATCTGGGGTAATAGCCGCAGGTCCAGAGTTTACTTCAAGCTTCCCGCTGTGATGCAAGTCACGAGCTAGACGCGGGTCAAGCAACGAGTGTTTGGGTGGAGGATATACTCTTAGTACCGCAAGGGAACAGTCGCCGACACTAGAACGCCGGATCTGGGGTAATAGCCGCAGGTCCAGAGTTTACTTCAAGCTTCCCGCTGTGATACAAGTCACGAGCTAGACGCGGGTTAAGCAACGAGTGTTTGGGTGGAGGATATACTCTTAGTACCGCAAGGGAACAGTCGCCGACACTAGAACGCCGGATCTGGGGTAATAGCCGCAGGTCCAGAGTTTACTTCAAGCTTCCCGCTGTGATGCAAGTCACGAGCTAGACGCGGGTTAAGCAACGAGTGTTTGGGTGGAGGATATACTCTTAGTACCGCAAGGGAACAGTCGCCGACACAAGAACGCCGGATCTGGGGTAATAGCCGCAGGTCCAGAGTTTACTTCAAGCTTCCCGCTGTGATGCAAGTCACGAGATAGACGCGGGTTGAGCAACGAGTGTTTGGGTGGAGGATATACTCTTAGTACCGCAAGGGAACAGTCGCCGACACTAGAACGCCGGATCTGGGGTAATAGCCGCAGGTCCAGAGTTTACTTCAAGCTTCCCGCTGTGATACAAGTCACGAGCTAGACGCGGGTTAAGCAACGAGTGTTTGGGTGGAGGATATACTCTTAGTACCGCAAGGGAACAGTCGCCGACACTAGAACGCCGGATCTGGGGTAATAGCCGCAGGTCCAGAGTTTACTTCAAGCTTCCCGCTGTGATACAAGTCACGAGCTAGACGCGGGTTAAGCAACGAGTGTTTGGGTGGAGGATATACTCTTAGTACCGCAAGGGAACAGTCGCCGACACTAGAACGCCGGATCTGGGGTAATAGCCGCAGGTCCAGAGTTTACTTCAAGCTTCCCGCTGTGATGCAAGTCACGAGCTAGACGCGGGTTAAGCAACGAGTGTTTGGGTGGAGGATATACTCTTAGTACCGCAAGGGAACAGTCGCCGACACTAGAACGCCGGATCTGGGGTAATAGCCGCAGGTCCAAAGTTTACTTCAAGCTTCCCGCTGTGATGCAAGTCACGAGCTAGACGCGGGTTAAGCAACGAGTGTTTGGGTGGAGGATATACTCTTAGTACCGCAAGGGAACAGTCGCCGACACTAGAACGCCGGATCTGGGGTAATAGCCGCAGGTCCAAAGTTTACTTCAAGCTTCCCGCTGTGATGCAAGTCACGAGCTAGACGCGGGTTAAGCAACGAGTGTTTGGGTGGAGGATATACTCTTAGTACCGCAAGGGAACAGTCGCCGACACTAGAACGCCGGATCTGGGGTAATAGCCGCAGGTCCAGAGTTTACTTCAAGCTTCCCGCTGTGATGCAAGTCACGAGCTAGACGCGGGTTAAGCAACGAGTGTTTGGGTGGAGGATATACTCTTAGTACCGCTAGGGAACAGTCGCCGACACTAGAACGCCGGATCTGGGGTAATAGCCGCAGGTCCAGAGTTTACTTCAAGCTTCCCGCTGTGATATAAGTCACGAGCTAGACGCGGGTTAAGCAACGAGTGTTTGGGTGGAGGATATACTCTTAGTACCGCAAGGGAACAGTCGCCGACACTAGAACGCCGGATCTGGGGTAATAGCCGCAGGTCCAGAGTTTACTTCAAGCTTCCCGCTGTGATGCAAGTCACGAGATAGACGCGGGTTAAGCAACGAGTGTTTGGGTGGAGGATATACTCTTAGTACCGCAAGGGAACAGTCGCCGACACTAGAACGCCGGATCTGGGGTAATAGCCGCAGGTCCAGAGTTTACTTCAAGCTTCCCGCTGTGATACAAGTCACGAGCTAGACGCGGGTTAAGCAACGAGTGTTTGGGTGGAGGATATACTCTTAGTACCGCAAGGGAACAGTCGCCGACACTAGAACGCCGGATCTGGGGTAATAGCCGCAGGTCCAGAGTTTACTTCAAGCTTCCCGCTGTGATACAAGTCACGAGCTAGACGCGGGTTAAGCAACGAGTGTTTGGGTGGAGGATATACTCTTAGTACCGCAAGGGAACAGTCGCCGACACTAGAACGCCGGATCTGGGGTAATAGCCGCAGGTCCAGAGTTTACTTCAAGCTTCCCGCTGTGATGCAAGTCACGAGCTAGACGCGGGTTAAGCAACGAGTGTTTGGGTGGAGGATATACTCTTAGTACCGCAAGGGAACAGTCGCCGACACTAGAACGCCGGATCTGGGGTAATAGCCGCAGGTCCAGAGTTTACTTCAAGCTTCCCGCTGTGATGCAAGTCACGAGATAGACGCGGGTTAAGCAACGAGTGTTTGGGTGGAGGATATACTCTTAGTACCGCAAGGGAACAGTCGCCGACACTAGAACGCCGGATCTGGGGTAATAGCCGCAGGTCCAGAGTTTACTTCAAGCTTCCCGCTGTGATACAAGTCACGAGCTAGACGCGGGTTAAGCAACGAGTGTTTGGGTGGAGGATATACTCTTAGTACCGCAAGGGAACAGTCGCCGACACTAGAACGCCGGATCTGGGGTAATAGCCGCAGGTCCAGAGTTTACTTCAAGCTTCCCGCTGTGATACAAGTCACGAGCTAGACGCGGGTTAAGCAACGAGTGTTTGGGTGGAGGATATACTCTTAGTACCGCAAGGGAACAGTCGCCGACACTAGAACGCCGGATCTGGGGTAATAGCCGCAGGTCCAGAGTTTACTTCAAGCTTCCCGCTGTGATGCAAGTCACGAGCTAGACGCGGGTTAAGCAACGAGTGTTTGGGTGGAGGATATACTCTTAGTACCGCAAGGGAACAGTCGCCGACACTAGAACGCCGGATCTGGGGTAATAGCCGCAGGTCCAAAGTTTACTTCAAGCTTCCCGCTGTGATGCAAGTCACGAGCTAGACGCGGGTTAAGCAACGAGTGTTTGGGTGGAGGATATACTCTTAGTACCGCAAGGGAACAGTCGCCGACACTAGAACGCCGGATCTGGGGTAATAGCCGCAGGTCCAAAGTTTACTTCAAGCTTCCCGCTGTGATGCAAGTCACGAGCTAGACGCGGGTTAAGCAACGAGTGTTTGGGTGGAGGATATACTCTTAGTACCGCAAGGGAACAGTCGCCGACACTAGAACGCCGGATCTGGGGTAATAGCCGCAGGTCCAGAGTTTACTTCAAGCTTCCCGCTGTGATGCAAGTCACGAGCTAGACGCGGGTTAAGCAACGAGTGTTTGGGTGGAGGATATACTCTTAGTACCGCTAGGGAACAGTCGCCGACACTAGAACGCCGGATCTGGGGTAATAGCCGCAGGTCCAGAGTTTACTTCAAGCTTCCCGCTGTGATACAAGTCACGAGCTAGACGCGGGTTGAGCAACGAGTGTTTGGGTGGAGGATATACTCTTAGTACCGCAAGGGAACAGTCGCCGACACTAGAACGCCGGATCTGGGGTAATAGCCGCAGGTCCAGAGTTTACTTCAAGCTTCCCGCTGTGATGCAAGTCACGAGCTAGACGCGGGTTAAGCAACGAGTGTTTGGGTGGAGGATATACTCTTAGTACCGCAAGGGAACAGTCGCCGACACTAGAACGCCGGATCTGGGGTAATAGCCGCAGGTCCAGAGTTTACTTCAAGCTTCCCGCTGTGATGCAAGTCACGAGCTAGACGCGGGTTAAGCAACGAGTGTTTGGGTGGAGCATACACTCTTAGTACCGCAAGGGAACAGTCGCCGACACTAGAACGCCGGATCTGGGGTAATAGCCGCAGGTCCAGAGTTTACTTCAAGCTTCCCGCTGTGATACAAGTCACGAGCTAGACGCGGGTTAAGCAACGAGTGTTTGGGTGGAGGATATACACTTAGTACCGCAAGGGAACAGTCGCCGACACTAGAACGCCGGATCTGGGGTAATAGCCGCAGGTCCAAAGTTTACTTCAAGCTTCCCGCTGTGATGCAAGTCACGAGCTAGACGCGGGTTAAGCAACGAGTGTTTGGGTGGAGGATATACTCTTAGTACCGCAAGGGAACAGTCGCCGACACTAGAACGCCGGATCTGGGGTAATAGCCGCAGGTCCAGAGTTTACTTCAAGCTTCCCGCTGTGATGCAAGTCACGAGCTAGACGCGGGTTAAGCAACGAGTGTTTGGGTGGAGGATATACTCTTAGTACCGCAAGGGAACAGTCGCCGACACTAGAACGCCGGATCTGGGGTAATAGCCGCAGGTCCAGAGTTTACTTCAAGCTTCCCGCTGTGATGCAAGTCACGAGCTAGACGCGGGTCAAGCAACGAGTGTTTGGGTGGAGGATATACTCTTAGTACCGCAAGGGAACAGTCGCCGACACTAGAACGCCGGATCTGGGGTAATAGCCGCAGGTCCAGAGTTTACTTCAAGCTTCCCGCTGTGATACAAGTCACGAGCTAGACGCGGGTTAAGCAACGAGTGTTTGGGTGGAGGATATACTCTTAGTACCGCAAGGGAACAGTCGCCGACACTAGAACGCCGGATCTGGGGTAATAGCCGCAGGTCCAGAGTTTACTTCAAGCTTCCCGCTGTGATGCAAGTCACGAGCTAGACGCGGGTTAAGCAACGAGTGTTTGGGTGGAGGATATACTCTTAGTACCGCAAGGGAACAGTCGCCGACACTAGAACGCCGGATCTGGGGTAATAGCCGCAGGTCCAGAGTTTACTTCAAGCTTCCCGCTGTGATGCAAGTCACGAGATAGACGCGGGTTAAGCAACGAGTGTTTGGGTGGAGGATATACTCTTAGTACCGCAAGGGAACAGTCGCCGACACTAGAACGCCGGATCTGGGGTAATAGCCGCAGGTCCAGAGTTTACTTCAAGCTTCCCGCTGTGATACAAGTCACGAGCTAGACGCGGGTTAAGCAACGAGTGTTTGGGTGGAGGATATACTCTTAGTACCGCAAGGGAACAGTCGCCGACACTAGAACGCCGGATCTGGGGTAATAGCCGCAGGTCCAGAGTTTACTTCAAGCTTCCCGCTGTGATACAAGTCACGAGCTAGACGCGGGTTAAGCAACGAGTGTTTGGGTGGAGGATATACTCTTAGTACCGCAAGGGAACAGTCGCCGACACTAGAACGCCGGATCTGGGGTAATAGCCGCAGGTCCAGAGTTTACTTCAAGCTTCCCGCTGTGATGCAAGTCACGAGCTAGACGCGGGTTAAGCAACGAGTGTTTGGGTGGAGGATATACTCTTAGTACCGCAAGGGAACAGTCGCCGACACTAGAACGCCGGATCTGGGGTAATAGCCGCAGGTCCAAAGTTTACTTCAAGCTTCCCGCTGTGATGCAAGTCACGAGCTAGACGCGGGTTAAGCAACGAGTGTTTGGGTGGAGGATATACTCTTAGTACCGCAAGGGAACAGTCGCCGACACTAGAACGCCGGATCTGGGGTAATAGCCGCAGGTCCAGAGTTTACTTCAAGCTTCCCGCTGTGATGCAAGTCACGAGCTAGACGCGGGTTAAGCAACGAGTGTTTGGGTGGAGGATATACTCTTAGTACCGCAAGGGAACAGTCGCCGACACTAGAACGCCGGATCTGGGGTAATAGCCGCAGGTCCAGAGTTTACTTCAAGCTTCCCGCTGTGATGCAAGTCACGAGATAGACGCGGGTTAAGCAACGAGTGTTTGGGTGGAGGATATACTCTTAGTACCGCAAGGGAACAGTCGCCGACACTAGAACGCCGGATCTGGGGTAATAGCCGCAGGTCCAGAGTTTACTTCAAGCTTCCCGCTGTGATACAAGTCACGAGCTAGACGCGGGTTAAGCAACGAGTGTTTGGGTGGAGGATATACTCTTAGTACCGCAAGGGAACAGTCGCCGACACTAGAACGCCGGATCTGGGGTAATAGCCGCAGGTCCAGAGTTTACTTCAAGCTTCCCGCTGTGATACAAGTCACGAGCTAGACGCGGGTTAGGCAACGAGTGTTTGGGTGGAGGATATACTCTTAGTACCGCAAGGGAACAGTCGCCGACACTAGAACGCCGGATCTGGGGTAATAGCCGCAGGTCCAGAGTTTACTTCAAGCTTCCCGCTGTGATGCAAGTCACGAGCTAGACGCGGGTTAAGCAACGAGTGTTTGGGTGGAGGATATACTCTTAGTACCGCAAGGGAACAGTCGCCGACACTAGAACGCCGGATCTGGGGTAATAGCCGCAGGTCCAAAGTTTACTTCAAGCTTCCCGCTGTGATGCAAGTCACGAGCTAGACGCGGGTTAAGCAACGAGTGTTTGGGTGGAGGATATACTCTTAGTACCGCAAGGGAACAGTCGCCGACACTAGAACGCCGGATCTGGGGTAATAGCCGCAGGTCCAGAGTTTACTTCAAGCTTCCCGCTGTGATGCAAGTCACGAGCTAGACGCGGGTTAAGCAACGAGTGTTTGGGTGGAGGATATACTCTTAGTACCGCAAGGGAACAGTCGCCGACACTAGAACGCCGGATCTGGGGTAATAGCCGCAGGTCCAGAGTTTACTTCAAGCTTCCCGCTGTGATACAAGTCACGAGCTAGACGCGGGTTAAGCAACGAGTGTTTGGGTGGAGGATATACTCTTAGTACCGCAAGGGAACAGTCGCCGACACTAGAACGCCGGATCTGGGGTAATAGCCGCCGGTCCAGAGTTTACTTCAAGCTTCCCGCTGTGATACAAGTCACGAGCTAGACGCGGGTTAAGCAACGAGTGTTTGGGTGGAGGATATACTCTTAGTACCGCAAGGGAACAGTCGCCGACACTAGAACGCCGGATCTGGGGTAATAGCCGCAGGTCCAGAGTTTACTTCAAGCTTCCCGCTGTGATGCAAGTCACGAGCTAGACGCGGGTTAAGCAACGAGTGTTTGGGTGGAGGATATACTCTTAGTACCGCAAGGGAACAGTCGCCGACACTAGAACGCCGGATCTGGGGTAATAGCTGCAGGTCCAAAGTTTACTTCAAGCTTCCCGCTGTGATGCAAGTCACGAGCTAGACGCGGGTTAAGCAACGAGTGTTTGGGTGGAGGATATACTCTTAGTACCGCAAGGGAACAGTCGCCGACACTAGAACGCCGGATCTGGGGTAATAGCCGCAGGTCCAGAGTTTACTTCAAGCTTCCCGCTGTGATGCAAGTCACGAGCTAGACGCGGGTTAAGCAACGAGTGTTTGAGTGGAGGATATACTCTTAGTACCGCAAGGGAACAGTCGCCGACACTAGAACGCCGGATCTGGGGTAATAGCCGCAGGTCCAAAGTTTACTTCAAGCTTCCCGCTGTGATGCAAGTCACGAGCTAGACGCGGGTTAAGCAACGAGTGTTTGGGTGGAGGATATACTCTTAGTACCGCAAGGGAACAGTCGCCGACACTAGAACGCCGGATCTGGGGTAATAGCCGCAGGTCCAAAGTTTACTTCAAGCTTCCCGCTGTGATGCAAGTCACGAGCTAGACGCGGGTTAAGCAACGAGTGTTTGGGTGGAGGATATACTCTTAGTACCGCAAGGGAACAGTCGCTGACACTAGAACGCCGGATCTGGGGTAATAGCCGCAGGTCCAGAGTTTACTTCAAGCTTCCCGCTGTGATACAAGTCACGAGCTAGACGCGGGTTAAGCAACGAGTGTTTGGGTGGAGGATATACTCTTAGTACCGCAAGGGAACAGTCGCCGACACTAGAACGCCGGATCTGGGGTAATAGCCGCAGGTCCAGAGTTTACTTCAAGCTTCCCGCTGTGATACAAGTCACGAGCTAGACGCGGGTTAAGCAACGAGTGTTTGGGTGGAGGATATACTCTTAGTACCGCAGGGGAACAGTCGCCGACACTAGAACGCCGGATCTGGGGTAATAGCCGCAGGTCCAGAGTTTACTTCAAGCTTCCCGCTGTGATGCAAGTCACGAGCTAGACGCGGGTTAAGCAACGAGTGTTTGGGTGGAGGATAAGTACCGCAAGGGAACAGTCGCCGACACTAGAACGCCGAATCTGGGGTAATAGCCGCAGGTTCACAGTTTACTTCAAGCTTCCCGCTGTGATGCAAGTCACAAGCTATGGAGAGTTGGAGAGTGTGCCGGCAGCATTCTGCGGTGCTCAGCAACAAAGGTACGTTTCCGGCTTATTGAAGTGGATGGTGGAAACTTGATAACGAAACTTTAATTCTGAACTCTACTAGCATTCCTAGAACGTTTTCCATTTTGCTACTCATAGAGCGTGATAATTGTACCCTCATACAATTGTATTTTGTCATTTCTGCTAACTACGTATTCGGGAGAAAATGTTGCAGTCAACTCTTTCTAGCTGGTAATCTGGTCCTAGGTGAAATAGTTCAGTGTTAGTGCAAATGGAATGGAGTGCGTAACCCAAACTCGCCGAAGTGCTTTTTTCTCTCGTTTATCGCGTTTTTGGGGTAGTATGAGCATCTACGATCGGAATCAAATATATGCGAGCGTGCACAGATGAAAGTGAGATATACAGTACCCTCCCGCCTTCCCGTTGGCCCCGTTGGCGACGACTATAGTCCACATCTTTTCTACTATCCTATTGGATCCAAATTAATGTATCACGCGATTGGCTAAGTTTTCCAGAATATGACAACAAAAAGAAAATGGAAGTAAAAACCCCTATTCATGTCCCAACTGAATGTAACACGCGATATGATAATTGATGCAAACGAGCCTTCATGCAAATAATTTCGAACCTAAATGTTTTCTTTCGTTTACAGGGTATGACGTTATATGATGTGTAGTTTGATCTGAGCTATGCTAGAAGATCCGGCACCTTCATCCCATTCTGCGTCTCTTGCTCTGCTTTACTATTTCGCGCCACTTGTATCCCGGCGGGATGTAAGAGCAGATAAACAGCGTATGTTTGAGGAGACGCAGGATTGGATGAAGATTCCGGGATCGATTTGTGAGTGTCAATTTTTTGGTTGCAACTCCATTACGGGCGTTCTATACGTGAGTTATCACTCATAACTTGTGAAAATCTAGTACTAATACAACGGATGGTCGATTTGGTAGTGGTGGTGTTTAGCGAGATTAGCGTATATTTGCTATTCATATTTTCTCCATCAAGTAATCAACGAACGCTCGCGCACCGCTCAATCAATCGAGCCCCTTGCTGTCTTTTTAATTTAACTTTTTAAAATTTTTACCTTTTTAATATGCGAAGTACTAATCTCCTAGTACAAAATGAAAATATGAAGTATCGATTTTTTCTTGATTAAAAGAAAGTTCATGAGAATTACGAAAAAAATCAATATGTTTGACGATTATTTTCTTTAAATTCATCTAGTCAAAGCTTTTGAGGCGTTGGCCAAAATCTTGACTCTTGATATCTATATACGGAAAACTACTAGAAGGTTTCTTGAATAATTGATCAAAAACAGCCATTTGAGTTTTTAGATATACTGAAAAAGATGACGTATTGGTGGAAGAGAGTAAACCGGTTCAATTTCTCTTTATACTGTAATTAATTCAGGAAACTCTTCTGAAGGCAATTGGTGGAAATAGAAAAATTGAAGGCGAAGACTACTCTTCTCCCTCGAACTTTTATCAGTACGTTTTTCGAGAAACGTATATGAAAAAATTCAATCTAATATTCATGCGTTATGCTCTTCATACAGAAACAAACGCTCTCATCCATGATTATCTATTATTTCGTTTCAGAGACAAAGATGATTCACGCAAACTCACCGATTGCATTCTCGACCGCATTCAAGAGGCATATATCAACACAAGTGAGTGTAATCAGTACATAGAACGATTGAGTCAAACTTATTTAGAGATGTAGACCACTAAATTTTACCGCCTCTGACCAAAATGTTGATTTCCATTTGCTTTTTGAGTAAATTGTAGCTACACCCAAAAACTTCAGTTTTATCACCACTTTGAAAGAATAGAATACTGGGTGAGTGGTGTTTACCTGTAAAAGAATGGTAGCTCCGAAAAGTCTGAATAGCTCACATTCGAAATTTGAGCTGTAATAATGATAATGCTAATAACATTTATTCATGTTATTAACATCAAGACAGTGATCACACAGTGTCCGTGGAGGCGTGAGATTTAGATATAGGCAGGGAAAAGCGTTATTATTTAATCGGGCGGTCCTCCATGAAGATGTCGCGCCGAATGAGATCGAACCACTTTTTTCTGAGTACCAGCGCGCACACAACCATTAAACCACACAACCTCTAATGAAAAAAAATAACTAGATGCGAACTCACTGTTCTAGCATTTAGTTTTCTTCTATCAGTGATCTAGTCTACAGTGTTCTAGTTTTAAGTTCTAGTTCAGTTTTCGCAAACACAAATTGTCTAACCGATCAATATGAATACGAGTTAACTTAATGCCGTATTGTTCCTTTCTTTAGCCAAACCTTTTGGTATGCTAAACATGGCGAAAAGCTTTCTAACAAATCCTGAAGTCGTCGATAGCTGGAAACAAGGCAACCCTGGGTACGTTTCCCATCTGAACAAACGGAACCTCTGTCAGAGTCAGATGTAGCAAGAACACCTCATTGTTTTGGATTGTTTTCATAATCAAATAGGCTTTTAACTGAGTTTATATGCTACGTTCGTGCAACAAAGGTCATATTAGTTGTCCAAACTCAAAACAAAAACTCGAAAATCAAAATATGGCGCATTGGCACGCTACAATGAATTTTGGAACTTACATTTCCAGCTATTTCCCGAACCAAACCGCTATCGACAAACTACTGCAACTCGAAATATCCCTCCGTCCTACCACCACCTCCACCACCACTCTCCCACCTCCTACCGTCAACCCGGCTTCACCTGACAGTCCGAATCAACAGAACAATCTGAATGGTGCCGGTGAATTTGGCGGTGGTGGCGACAAAAAATCTGGAATGGAAAAGTCGGGAATAATCGCAATTTCCGCCGCAGTTGTCTGTGTTTTACTGGTCGTAATGATCATTTTCGGTGTGTTCTTCTTTCCGAGAAGAGCAAGAAAGAAGGATGATGACTCGGATAGTAAGGGGGAGGTGAGTATAGTTTTTCTTTACCTATTATTAGTATTAATTTTGACTGAAAACACTCAGAGAGTGCTATAAATGTAAACAATCAGTTTTTGCCTATAAGTATTTTCTCTGTGACAATATCAATTGTGCGATAGAACATTTGGAATATGGATGTCTTTGCTTCAATTGTTCCGAGGCACCAAATTTATAGCAGAGAGATTAGCCTTTTCCTAAAAATATTTTTATTGGACTTCTTTCATATTTCTTGTACACGTTTCAATCCAAAACTAATCTTTACTTTCTTTACACCCGTTTTTTATACTAATTGAACTCCTTTTCTATCGTTACGAAGTAACGGTCATTTTTGAAAAAAATATATTTTTGAACAATAAGCTAAACAAGGAATGTTATGAGGTTCTATTGGAGTTTTTAACGGCGCCGTAGTTTAGAACGATTGGCGTAGTTGTAACCTCGTTCAAGTGAGAGCAACTTTTGTGCTCCAGGCAGGAATCGAACCTTCGTTCGCCGTGCGTGAATAGAGCTTTTATCCAATCCGCCATTCAGACATGTGAATAGGAGTGAAAACCAAGCTATACCCGCCTGTCATGAGTTCTTCCTTGGAAAACGTCTTCCTACTACACGTCAAACTCTTCTTTCATTTTTATTTTCACGAAACCGGTTTATCCATGATTTTTTGCGAGACCATTTTCGGCCCTCTCACACGTAATCTTCAAATCGCAGACATACTTGAAAAATACGTATACCTCAACTTTTTTATATCTTTTCAGCAATGTAAGAATTTTTGGAATAAGTTAATTTTGAGCGATACTAAGCCGAGATTTGAGGAGGCGGACACTTTTGTCGCCGCCGCCGCCGCCCCGCACGGAAGCCATTTTTGCGAGACGTTGGGCCCTCCTCTCAACAAACTACCCTTAGAACGTGAACTTAATGTCTTGTAGACGTGTTGATCTTTCAGTGAGTGATTCAAAGTGATTATTCATGCAAATATCTAATAAAATGGTCGACGTACTTTGAAGAAAAATGTAATAAACTGTTTTGGAATGTCTGCAGACCTCTGAACAAAAACTAATCTGCGCGCAGCGCTCCGCGCTGCGCCCGATATCCGAACGAGTTTGCGTGTCATCCCCCCTTTACACCAAATCTTGAGCTGAACTCCTCTGGTTCTCTCTCTGTATGTTCCGATTATGAGCGTATGTCTATTTCCAGGCCTGGTGAAGAGATGGGCGCCCGAGCCAGTGTTAATATTATATTTTGGCACCTGGACCATAATATAATATATTCTTTTGTTGATGTTGTTGTAACGATATAGATTCAATTATGTTCTGTTCTGTTTCTCCTTGTTGTGTTTTCATTTTTGCTTTTTTCTTTTTTGTTACCCCTCGCTTTTCCACGGAATAAAGTATTAATATAATGAGCTCGCAGTGAAAAACTGTACTAGACCCAGAAATAAGTCAGAAATAATCTCAAATTATCGATTATCGACAGGCTACAAACCTTTATTTATAAAATATTCCACCCACAGGGTACAAGTGGCAGGGTAGAAAATATTCACCTCCAGTGTGTAAATTTCACCGCACAAAGTGCACTACCCAGAAAATATCAATGTCAGGGTAGAAGATATACTCATTTCTATTTTGCGTGAAAATAAAGAATAAAAACAAAAACTATGATCTCGGGCGGGCTCGAACCGCCGGCCTTCTGTGTGTTAGACAGATGTGATAACCACTACACCACGAGATCGACATGTAGGCCCCGTTCTTTCTCGGTCACCCAGAGAGATACGCTCTTGGGACGCAATTAGGCTGAGCTCGCAAACCGGAGCGAGACAGCCACAAAAGTGGGTCAAATATGGGATCGTCCCAGGCGCCGCTCTCGCTCAGCTCGGAATTATGCAGTAATTCGTCCCAGGTGCACATTTGGCTCAGAAAACCAAGATGTTTGCACATTTTCTTCCCTAATGCGGAGTGCGAGTGTGTATTCGTTAAGACCTGACACTACATCTACAACACAAACAAACTGGGTTCATCATTTTTTTTCATCAAATGATTACTTAGTTTAATTATTTAACATAAAAGTTGACTTCACTTTCGATTTACGGCTTAGGCTTAGGCAAACCACCGTTCCGAGGGTTTATCAGGCTCTCCGTGGTAAGGTTTCACACAGACAAATAAAATAAAAAGCAGTTTGTGTTGTGGCCGTAAGGCCGTGTTTCGTTAAGGATTTTAGAGGTATTACTCTTTCTTAGTGAGGCTATTTTCATTCCGTACATTTCTTAAACGTTAATTCACGTCTACACTTTTACCCTTGCTTTTACTCTCGTTTCTTGGTATACGTGACATATATTGTCTCATTCCGTTCAATTTTTGTTAATGACTTTAATGAATAATAATATATATACTCATCTTACTTTCTATAGTTCCAAATTCACAAATTAGTTAGGACAAGCAATTGCTGCGTGGGCATGCATGAAAATTAGTTTGTTCGGGTACAACCTCTCCTGTTGCTATATTGCGGCTGGGACGAATTAAAGAGAGGGTGCGGCATCTCGCACGCAATTATAAAGAGTGTGAGGCGCCTGGGACAATTAAATATTTTGGCGCGGCTGTTCGGACGCAATTAGTGAGACTGTGCGGCATCTCGCACACAATTAGAAAATCCCGAATTCGTCCCACGAGCTGTAGTTCCAGCCTGTACTACAGCGAAGCTTTTGTCATTTCCTGTAGCTCCATCTCTAAATTGTGGTGAACAATGAGAGAGTGACATCTAATTTATCAGGAAAACTCCGGGATGGTCTCCTTCAATCGATAAACTGATAGCACAGTCAGCCTCCTGCACCTACCAAACCATTGGCTTTTCATCCGATTTTGTCCGCCTGTCCGTGGCATATATTTGCTAAACCCATGAATTCGAGTTCGCTCGACATATGTTAATACCACGAACAGCCGTACATGAACAAACATCATGAAAAGTGCACTTTTAACTATAAAGTTCATTCGCATATCTATCACAACTATGTATTTGTGTTTTGTTATGTCTTCCTGTGTGAATCATGTTGTTTTGAAAATGCAACGGTTTCATAGAATGTCAACAATTTAGCTTGGTCTTATGGCCAGATTCTAAAATAAATACTTAGTTCACGACACTCCGTATTTTGTTTATTTCGATGTACAGTTCAAGATTCACAATCGTTCAATGCCTGTTTCAAAAAATTGCAATATGCATTGTACATAGTTCAAAGTTGACTTGGGTCGAGTTTCTATTACTTCTGTGTAGCAATTGAAAACCTATAACCTCTTCAAATGTGAAACTACCGAATAGAACGTTTATTTCATGTAAAGAGAAAGTTTTGCCCACAGCAGTTGTTGAGATGCATTAGTAATAAAAAAAATGAATAAATTGGAACCAATGTTTTTGTTCGTCGGTTGAGGGAAGATCAATGCTTATCAACATGTGCGCTTTTCAAAAGATGCATCACCCTCTATTCTATTGTGAGAAACGTAGCGCGCTCTTAGTTTACAATTCTTACTTGTCAAAAGAAACACCAAACTGTAATACTGGATAAAATAGTGCGTGACAGATTTCTAGCTTATTTTCCTCTTGTTCACCGATGTTGTATTATTTATCAGCATTCTCACCACCTCATTCTTCGAGCGATACTTCTTCTTACCGTTTTATTCTTTGGCTAGCATGATAGGAGGGTTGCTACACTTTCATTACAAGGCATAGTTCCGTATTTGTACAGGGAAAATGGTTCTATCGATCGAGTTCCAAATCACAATACAAACATACCCACCGGTGTATAGACTAATTCCCGAAATGACGTAAGGTAGTGTTTGCTAGATCGAACATGAACTTTTATGGTTTTTCTTTTGCGTCATTTATACTTTTGAAACGATATGTTATAAGTATGTTTTTTTAGTGTAGGTACTAATGCAGAGTCTTAGGAGACAAGTGAAAAATGTTGCTTACAACTATACTGACGGTCAGAAGAAAGTACGCGAGGCCACAAGGTAAGACTGCCAACTCAGTTTCAGTTTCAGAAAAAAATAAGTTCAATCAGTACACGCTGGCAAGTTCAATCAAACAGTAGAGGATACATAATGAATTCTCTATGAATAACTACCAGCCCACTATAACTAAATGCACGGTGTGGTGCATCTTGCCCCACCTTGATGTGGTTGTAGTTCGATCTCGTTTATTCAGTTTAAATTCATTTTTTTTGCGTACATCGAGATCAAATTAGAACTAATACCACGCAACTCCATATACTATCTGAAATACCAGAGGAGGGATGCACATAGTTGAATAGTTACTCCGAACTCACCACAAGTCTTCGAGAAAATCTCGATGAAAGATTGGACCAGGAGAAGGAGTGGTTGCTGATAGTGATATTGGGCTACAAATGCCAGGTTCTTTCAAGTATTGACCCCGTTTGATAACTTTGAATTAAGTTATCAACTATTATCATATTTTTCTATTGGTAAAATATTTCAGTAACAGTCCTTGGGGGCCTACGACAACCCAAATGATGGAGATTGCTGATTACATGCGAAATCCAGTGGTTCGTTCTTTTTACTCTCATTTCACACCATGCTCTCTCACACATGCTCGGGGACCATTTATAGCATCGGGTTGAGAGACCTGGAAATTTCTATACGCTACATTTTCTCTACCATTACCATTTTTTTTTAAACGATCATTAAAATTGTTCACTGTAGCCTGATTAGTTTACGTTAATCCTAGATCGTTTAGAGTTCATAGTTGTTTCCGCTTCGTTTGGTGTTTTTAACCTTTTCGATACATATACCGCAGTGACACTGTGAAAAATCGCCGGAAGGTTATGAAAAAAAAATATTTGTAAACTTTATTTACAGGCATTCAATGAAATGATGTCAATTGTCTGGAAACGTCTCAACGATTCGGGGAAGAACTGGAGACACGTGTACAAGAGCCTCGTCCTGCTTGACTTCTTAATCAAATGTGGAAACGACAAGGCATGTGAACGGTCGCTTTGAACAAAAACAGTGAACAAATTCCTCCTTATATTTCCTTAATTTCTTGTCTCTTGTGCTCCGGAAATACGTTTGATCAGTGACTTGGATGGTTTGGGGTAGAAGCAAAACATACAAATTCACTGTAACTCTTTTTATCTTGTTTCTTTTAGTTTGTATAGCATAGTAGACTTTCTCTTTCAATTGATGAATAGTTTGATCGTACTATTCCAGGTTGCCAGTCTGTGCCGAGAGAACCTGTTCGCCATTGAGACCCTCCGTGATTTTCAGCACGTGGAGGAAGGCAGAGATCAGGTGAGCAAAAGCTAGTCTTTCATTCTCCGAGTTTCAACTTCCCCAAACTAGAACTCTCCATTATATTCCATAAGAAGCTACACTCAGCATTATCATTTATTCGTTCATTTCAGGGTATAAATGTTCGAGAAAAATCTCGTCAAGTCGTTTCAATACTAAGAGGAGACGTGCCTATACCAGGAGCACAGCAAACGTCAGGTATGAAATGTATAGTTAGTGCCAGTTGAAGAGTTTCTCGGAGTGTCGGACTTTAATCGTTGTTTAGAAGACCAAAAAAGAGCTTCAATATAATTAAGTACATGTCTTCCAACAGAGTAGTTGACCAAAAAAGAGCTTCAATAATCTTGAAACGGAGCAGGAAAACGTGTTTACACATAAAATATTACGTGTAATGAAACATCACCGAGCTTCATTCGGGCGAAGATTTCTAATCTGAAGAAACGTCTATCTAGCCTCGGCGAGTGCTTCCCACGAGGGAATGACAATGGATAATATCCCACCCGGAGAGCTGGGAGATGAAGAACAACAGCTTCAGCTGGCACTTCGACTGTCTCTCATGGAGAAACAAGCCAGCGAGAACCACGATCAAGAATATGAAATTCATCTACAGGTTACCTTATACTCATGATATTGTGCTTTTGTTGTGAATGAACACAACTCTCAACAGGAGTTGACTAAGTATATATATCCTTTCTATCGGAATGAACACCAGTTATATATTGAGCGTTTACTTCGAAACACAAGAACTGTACTATTATACAGTCTCACACTTCTCGGGGCTGACAACGATTTTATGAGTTGTGCACAGTATTGTGTATACACATATATGTGAGAACAGCAGAGAGAAACGATAACTTCTAGCTGTCCTGTGTTCGTTGTTTTTATCGCCTTTCCAGTGCACATCGCAATTTGTACTGCGATGGGCGATCAAACTACAACTAGGATTTTGTTATCCTCTACACTGAAGAAAATAACCCAATTCTCAGGAAGCTCTAGAAATGAGTCGCCGGGAATCTGAGCAGGCTAAGCGTAACCTATCCGCGTCCTCGCCCATGACTTTCCCCACAGCCCCTCCTGTCAGTAAACCCCCGACCACCCAGAGTGCAGTGGATGATCTACTGTCACTGGGAGATGTGAGTTGGCAAGCAGTGTTAAAAAGAGAAGTTCACAGATAAAACTCGATTCGTGAAACATTATAGGTAAAATTCTTGTACTCTCATCATAGGGTCGTTAGAATTGGAATTGGAATGGGAATTGGAATTGAAAAAATTGAGATAATCTTCCAAAAGAATTGCAATTCCAATTCTTTTTGTGTATGAAAAAGAGTTGGAATTGCAATTCCAATGCTTTTGGATGTCAAATAATTTTGGAATTACAATTCCAATTCTTTTGATTGTCAAATAATTTTGGAATTGCAATTCCAATTCTTTTCTATGTCAAAATATATCTGGAATTGCAATTCCAATTCTTTCGTATGTCAGAACAACTGGAATTGGAATTGGAATTGACTTGATTTTCTCTCGGAATTTATACAGGTTTAATTTTCACTAAATTACTATTGTTTTTGATGTATCAAGTTCACTTTAACAGAAACTAACAGTTTTTGTTTGTTTCTCTGCGTTTTTTGAAAAAAAAACTGCCATGAAATCGGAAAAATGATTTGGAATTGGAATTGAAAATTTGAGATTTTTTGGAATTGATTGGAATTGGAATTGGAATTGACTCGGCTTTGAGAACCTGAGAGGAATTGGAATTGACAATTCTCATTTTCCAAAAACTGATTAGAATTGGAATTGGAATTGACTGGTTTTTGAAATCTAGAAAGAATTGGAATTGGAATTGAGTGGTTTCTGAAAATCCGAAAAGAATTGGAATTGGAATTGAAATGCTTTTTGGAATTGATTAACAACCCTACTCATCAGCATCAATCTTTCTGGAAAGCTACTGGGCCCGGCAACCGCTGTACCGTACACTTAATTCCGATTGAGTGCGATTAGAGACTAATTTACACTTGTTTGTACAAGCACGTTATTTTGTTTAGAAAGTTCACCGAAAGTTCAACAACGGTTTTCCAGAGTGCCTTCTTGCCGCAAGCGTCCTCTTCTGTATCATGGCAGAATACGGGGCTAAACGATCCATGGGCTCACGAGGAAGTGAAGCAGGACAACACAGAAAACTACGGTACATGATTACTGTCACGTATTCACATTAGGTGTTAAGCGAAAGAGAGACCCTCAGGCATATTTGTGCGATTTGAAACTATCAATTTTACACCATTCATAGTTATTTCAGGGGTGACTGCCGATCCGTGGAACTCCACAAACCCAACTTCTTTCAACGGCAAGTCCTATTTGTAGACTTTATCAAATGAAAAGTGGCTACTAGCCGTGTCTAAGTTTATGCTAAGCATCTCTCAATCACCCAACTTTGAACTTCTGTCAAAGAAGCGAGTAATCAGGATTGAGCAGTTGACACCACATAAACTTGCAATAATGAAATGCACAGCTGTTGTTAGTTCACGCAACGTGACTATTCAGTTCAGTTCTAGTAAACTATAAACTCACGTGCGTGTTCTAGACATGGTATCTGGTGTTTGGGATGCTCCGTTGCCTAGTGTCGCTCCCGCCTACGATAACACTATGAATCAATCCACATTTCTATCCACACACAACGGATTCGATCCGGATCCGTTTGCAACTTCCACGAGTACTTATACAAGTCAGGTAACATAACAAATAATAATCATACTTTCCGGAACAGACTTATAAGTGCACAATAAATATGCTCGAGTAGACTTTATCATATAAATGTTCTAACGGGTTGTCATGTCCTATTTCTACATCTAAAAATTGCCGCAACTTACAAAACGTACAGTCGCAACAGAAGTGGTATTTCTATATAGTCACATTTAGACGTAACCATTAAAAAAGGGGAACTTATTATTCTTCTTTTTCTAAACAGAGTGTGAACTTGTCCTTACAGTGGAGTCCTATGCACTTCCATCAGAGTGTTTCAGGTGAATGAACAACATTCATACAATGAAGTATCACAAAGTGCGCAGTCGTTCCTAGGGGTCAACTCTACGAACGTAAACGATTTAGTGGAGTTGGACAATCTGAGTTGTGAGTCGGACCGAGTACTAATTCCTTTGTTGTAATCTGTACCTAGATTCAAGTGTTAACGTAGTCGTCGCTGTAACAAACGCAGCAGCATACTGTATGTCCTAGTTTCAAGACAGGCAAGGATTTCGCCCTCAGTGGTGCTGTCATGAGCTCAGCGAATGAGACGGTTTTTCCAGCAGTGAACATGTACAGTAGGCCACTAATATGATATTATAGTGAAATATACTGGAAAAGCTATGTTTAAAAACGCCAGAGTACTTGAAATTCATATTCAAGATACTTTGTCCAACATTATTAATGTTAACAGGTCGTATTGTAAAAGTCAAGAGAACATTGTTGTGTTGCAGCGACGAACCCGTTCTTGGCAGTGCAGAAGAAGAATCCCTCTCTAAATGAGATGCGAAACGGTCAAGTGTTTCCCACGCCCCCTCTCTCCCCCTATCCATCCACCATTCCTTCTACAGTCGTCAACCAACTACCCAACAATTCCAACTATAATCCGTTTGCGAGCCAGTTCTGAGGTCGTACGCATGAACATCCCGTCGTTTTCATCCCAACCTGCGTCTCTTCAAACGTATGCTATTTCTCTGCTCTTACATCCCGCCGAGATAGGAGATAGTGCGCAAAGCGAGAGACGCAGTATGAGATGAAGGAGCTGGGATGTTCGAGCATACACATTCTGATCAGTTGTGCAGTTACTAAATATTCTTAATCATCGACCATGTGTTGTACGTAGCGCACGCCGTGTATAGAATAGTTTTAATCAATCCGGTTTTTTTACGAGTTTCCCAAGAAAGTGTACAATTATTGATTGTATACGGTGTTGTTCAAAGACTTGTAATTACAAATTCACAAAAGTTTACATTTCTTCTCTTTTCGTTTGGTTTGAGTTCAGGTATCAAGTACAGTCAGCTGGCATTCAACCAACTATACCTATATAGTTCCAAACATTCCCACTGAGACCTTGGCAACGTGCCAACAAAATTACAAGGCGGCTTTGAACAATGTTAATGTTTTTCAAAACAATAGAAGTTTTGCTGAGCGGCAGTTAACTTTTGTTACAGTACGTGGGAAAATAATCTTTTCGGAAAATCTGTTATTTCAATGAAATATATTCATTCGAAGTTTTATTGGCACGCTGCCCAAGTCTCAGTGGGAATGGCGAGAACTATACATATGTTTTTTTGTGTTTTCATTTCTGAGATAAGCATAGTCTCCTATGATTACATTGTGTTGAAGGCTAAACAACACATGAAATCTACAGAATTGAACGGAAACATCGACACGTCACATTATAATACTAATCATTACAAGTCATATTTCTCATTAAAACAGACAAGTCTCTGAGTTACAAATAAATTTACATTAAAATAACCTGCATATCAAGAAAAAGAACGTTCCTGAGTTGAACCAGTTTTTTTCTCTCGTTAAGAGCGCATTGGTTCATTCAATTCAAGTGACACAAAGTTGGTGATAGTCGTTCGAAAAAATTCTAGTTGCAGATTGACTTAGTTCTCAGAGAGGGAATCGTGAGTTGTCTTGTGACAGCTCTTGCGTGAAGTCTGCACAACAATGCTTGTTTTCGTGCAATAGTCGACTGCAGACCACAAACTTCCTTCTTGAGTTTCTCAGAATTCTTCTCTTCAGCTTCTTTCCCCAATCGGAAGTGATTCGTACGCGATTTCAAACGTTGCGACATTAGATGAATCTGAACTTCGATCATTATGAGGTACAAAGCGATTAGCTTTTGTTCCAACCATGTAACTTCCGCTAGTTGAGGTGAAGAGAAACCGAGATATAGGTCAATCTATAGTTTGTTTCATTCCCACTGAGACCCATTGGCATCGTGCCCAGATTTTCGGAAGACTTCTTCTTATGAAACTGAACAAAACAGAAACAGAGATTTGCCGCAAACAGAGATTTGCAGTTTTTGAAGAGCTCGAGTAAAAAATAGTCTGGAAAATTTATTGGCGCTGCCAAGTCTAAGTAGGAATGACCAGAATCATACAAAAACTCCAGTAATTTGACCGCAGTTCTTCAGTAATCTACTATAAGCTTTCTTGTTTGCACGCTCCTGGATGCTTGTTGAAAGAATCATTCAGTTTTTCGTTAATCAACACATGAACTAGATTAGTGTATTCTGTAGTATAGAACGACAAACAATGAATACATTTCAAATGTTGAATTGTTGAATAAGAAATAAAACTTCAAGCGTTTAAGCGTTTCTGATGTGTTCATCCCATTACACTCGAATAACTTACTCTATTGGACTGCTGAACCAGCACTCGATCCAAATTCGTCATGGTGTATTGCTGTTGGGTCGGCAGCTGCCTGTTATCAGAATGCTTAGTTGAGATCACAATATGGAATGAATCTTACTTTCTAGTAACAATGAGAGCCGCAACTTTCATATTAACACTAAAATGTAACCAGAATTACAATTCTGGCCCTTTTCTCTGAGCATTATCAGTTGCGTTAAACATTGATCCGACTACTGTCGAACTTAGTTAGCGCACACTACTTCAGTTAAAGAACAATGTTTTTGCATTTAATGACAAGAGAACCAGTGAAAAGCTTCTCTGAGATTTTTATTAGAAATGTCGACAAACTCAAAAACAACTAGAAGTAAACGAATCAGTTACGTAAAGTGTGAAGGAACATATGCGAATTCATTACGCGCGTTTCTGATTTCTGATGTGTTCATCACATTACACTCGATTGTGCTTTTGACTGGACGGAGTTTTACCTCTGTTTGGAGAGGAGGTTCAATTGAACTCCCCGCAGATTCTCCAGTCTCTCCTCGGTGCAATAGTACGATTTCAGAATGTTCTCATGCTCCGAAATCCGTTGTTTGTATTCCCGGTTGTACTGAGAACATTGAAAATCAAACTCACAAATAAACTCTCGCCATGATAAAACAATTTCTCACATTTTTTAATAGAAAAACGGTAATGAGCAGAGACAAAAAAAAGTGTTTGGATCACCTTTTGTTGAATCTCATTCCTCACTGTTCGTAATATTTCCACCCGAGTTTCTTGAAACTCTTGAACAAGCGTTGATATGATTGATTCCTTGGTGTGCCGCACCACTTCCTCAACCGATTGTTCGAACGTTTCTCTTGCGGCTGAAAACTTTGAGAACTTGGAAGAGTTGTAGAGAGCACCATAACAACTCAGAAACATGGTCGGCAATTGTCTGTAATTGGCCTGTGGCAGACCGGCCAAGACTGTTGCGTCTCTCTGAACTTCATACTCTTTCCGTAACAAATGTGGCTGGCCAATTTGGCAGGGTCCATAATTACAATTGGCCTAAACTAGTTGAAAATATAGCAAACATGATTGTGAGTACCGGAAAGTAAAATTTATGAACACAATACAAAAACATGTATATCTTGAGTTAACTCATGAAAAACGTCAGCGTTTTTCGAAACACGTTTGTTGCTTCAAACATAAAACGTATCAAATCAAGTACGCGGCGTACTTGATTTTCGCGTATCACGCCGAAAAAAGTGGATGATATTTTCGAAGTACGCTACGCCGAAATTTCTACAGAATTGGACGAAAACCTTCACACCGCAAAATTTAACTGTGGACCACATTCTATCAAAGTTCCGAACCATAATAGTTTCATGAATGTCATAATATGTATATTGTGCATATTCATGAATAATAATTTTGAATCATTCAAGACTTTTGGACGTCAGATAACCCTAAAACTCCTCAGAGTAAAACCTGGCCCGGCGGCCGGTCACTCAACTCAGTTGAAATTTCGCCGCAAAGTTTTAACTGATATTCAGTGACCGTTTGGACCGGGACAGGTTTTGCACAGAGAAAGCTCATGAAATTTGAATATTACTTCTTTACTGAATTTTTTTTACAGTGGTTTCTGATCATGGCAGTATCGAAATGATTATGATTTACCGCCGGTTAGCTGTACACAGCTAGTGCAGAGTTTTCACACCGAGAACTGAACTTAGCTGTGTAGAACATACAATCAATGAATATTAATAATTGAAATGAATGATATTACTTTGGCATTGTTCCCCAGCCACCATCAGACGAGCACAGAACTGTTGAGTTCCTGCGCGAGAATCGTGGACTATTTCCGTAATTTTGTTCCAAACATGTTGCATTGTGTTGAGAGCCTTCTCCTGAAGAAAATGTCAATATCATATTTCATTATCCATATTTATTCATTCACGTCGCTTTGCTACGAGGCGGGGATCATCCTACATGTCACAGATCTTAGTAGTGGCAACTTCTTGTGAGTTGGTCTTGGTCAATATAAGTTACATGAATACACTAAAGTCTGGCAACAGAAGGTAGAGAAACAAATACGATCGATTTAACAAACCGGAAGTTCATACTCCTAAATTAGCTTTGTCTTTTGGAATGTTTAGAAAAAGGTGAAGACGTTGTGTGTTACCTCACTATTTTGGTCGTGAATCCTGCTCAATAGCAGGCAGAAATGACTATATTGACTCTGTGCTTCGACAACATCCGTAACCAGCTCTAGTTCTTTCTGGATGTGGTGAAGCTCTGAACAAAATTACTGAGAGTAAATACACTCGAACCAAACATTAAACATATGACACAGCGAAATAAATGCAACTTAGTTTTGTTAATTGGGTATTGTTTTTATATTGGATGAAATACGGCTGTACGTTCGAAAACTAACCTTTCAGAAGGTCCTCTACATCGAGGCTCAGGTTGAATTTGAATTCTTTGAGGAATCGCTTGTGTTTGTTGAGCAGAAGTCTATAGGACTGACTCATTGTCGTTAGCTGAGAGTTTTGTATGTTGACGGCGCGAGCCAGGTCCTCCAACTTCTGAAATCACAAAGTCATAGAGTTCATTCAGTTGTTCTGTTTAGTTTTTCCCACGGGAGAGTACATACCGAAAACGTATGAAGTATTAGATCTTTAATTCCATATTAGTTACCGAGCCGGTCATCGAATGCGCCACAGAGGAAAAACGATGCCCTCAATTTCAAATGAGATCGGTTTTGAATGAAACAAATGGTATAATTTTGTTTGATAATTTCTTCGCCTAGTAGCTTATGAATAGTTACACTCCGTTTCTCTACCTGAATTGACGCAATCAAGACGATGCGGACTTATTGTGAACACGTTTTCCCAATATACCGAGTAGTTTTCAAGTTTTCATAAAAGGTCTTATCAACCTACACCTTGATTTTTTCACCACTTACTTTTCGTAGTATCACATCCTCGAAGACGTTGTTGAATTGGCTATCTTTTAAAGGCATATGTAGTTTACAACAAGTAATGTAGTGTTATAGTGAATGGCGCAAACGTTGCTTACGCCTCACTGACGTTGACTGCTTCCGTTTCGTTTACTGAACTATTATATGTGGTTGCTTACAAATCTCGATACTTGCTTGTGATATATCACGATAAAACGTTCGCGTTCATCTCTCATGTATGAATCACCAGTATCCAGATGCCCAAACCTGAGGTAAACTACAGCTCTCTCCTAAGGACACGTACTCTGAACCCCTGAGGTGGGAGACGTCGTATCACTTGATGATAAGCTACATCCTGTTTACGCGCTCAATTTTAGAGTTTTTCGCGTGACTGCCACGACGTCTGTGTCGCAGGAAGTTCAGATTATGCGGTGTATGCGGGCGGCATTATCTGCTCTGTTTGCAGTTTGATCTTGTTGCTTTTGATCTGACTTCGAAAACTTTGACGTGTATCGAGTTCAAACTACAACTGAAATGTGGTCACCTTCCACTAAATTGAGCTTTGACGTGTCCGAACAGTTTTCTCAGCACAAACTGCCCAGTGATAGAGATGACATTTGAGAGAGTCAGACGATCAGACACAACGGGATGGCGCATCGGTCGTGCATTCCACTACATACATACATACACACACACCCTCTTTGATTGATCGCGCCATGTCCTATCAATACTTTCAGGTGAATCAATTTTAACATTTTAAATTACATTCAGTTCAGTTAATTTTTTGACTCCAAAAAGTGTTTCTTACCATGTAAACAAACATTATTTTATAGAACTCATCGCCTACGTACGTCATGAACGTTCCTGTTGAATCCTACACTACCCCCAACTGTACAGTGAGTTCTCAGACGTTTTTTGGGGGTTCAAAGACGAAGAAAAGTTTTAAGGATTGGGATATTGAAACGTTTCAGACAGCAACAACTGTTCATAACTTAGTTAACACATATTCGAGTAGATGACTCACCTAAATTAGTGGTTATTCGAATGAACATTCAATACAAGTTGGGTGTTTGGAAAAACCGTGAAAGATAATTTTTTAGTGGAGAAACCTGTAGCGGTGACTCTCTCGTTAAAATGTAAATGTGAAGCATCTCATCCTAATTCACTAAGTTTGTAGTTTGATCCCTACTAATTTCAACCGTAATTCATGCTGATTTGTGTCCTGAGCCAACTACAATTCGAGTTTGTTCGAAAATCTTCTGGGAGGTGAAATTTGATAAATTGATAGATAACTGTTCATGTTTCAGTCTGCCATGTGTTGCGTTTGTTGAGCCTACGGATAACGCTGTCGGATATCTCGAAACCTACCCATCTACAAATATTTTCTATGATAATTATGATCTTTCGCAAAACCTCACCGAACTCAGTACTAGTCAAAACTTCACCCCCGAGTTTGTTCCTCAACCAATCTTCCCCTTCGAACACCAAGCTGCCCCTGTTCAAGTACCGTTTGACGACGATTTTCTGAGACGTTCTCCGATGGAATATTTCACGAGAAGCTCTACAGTACAAGACCAGGTCAGTATTTGTCGCGTTTGTGTTTGATAATCAGTTCGTTAGTATCATTGATCAGGGCACAATTTTTTTTATAGCAAATATCGGAGAATTTTCTCGATTCGGAGCCCTCTGCTTTATGTTATCGTTGTTGGGTTGTTTATTCGGCTCTGCACATAGTTACAATAATGTACGATTTCCAACTTTAGTGCTATGTGAAGATTCCAAAATTTGTTTGCCAACGTATTGCGTTAAGAACTAATTTACGAAAAATTCCACGGTTTCCATCCTTTTCTACATTTGCAGTGTCAAATTATCGGTTCGGTGTGTCAAGTGGCCATGTTCTATTCAAAATCATCCATTCTTTTTCATTTTCTGTTTCTAAAAAAACCTTTTCAAACTAAGGATATGTCCCATTGCAGAAAGAGATCCTCGAAGAAATAGTCCGCGAGTGTGAGGCAATTGAGCGTGGCAGCTACCCATCTAGCTCTGCTAGTTCAACATCTCCCCCTCTGGTTAGTCATAAGCTATGGAAAAAAGTTTTTTTTTTTCACAAATATAGTGTCCTGAAATAAATTCGCTTCAAGAACGATATTCCTCACCTTTAAAACTACGCTTACATTGTTAATTCTGATGAGAAACGAAAAACACAGTGTGGAGTTGGCGTTCGGAACTATTCATCACCTACGCATATTAATATCTGAGGTGACTTGAAGACCGTGCTCAAATAACTTTGTGTTCCTGGATATCTGGCGTTAAAAGGTGAAATATGTTGTTTTAGAGAGAAATTTCCCAACGTGGACAGTAGTGTAACGTATTTTTATGTGGATGCACTTTCTATGTTCCAGATTTGGTCTTCCGATGAGTACGATAATAGTGACTCGCCGTCGACCATTCGCAATCCAATAAAGAGAGAGAAAAAGAAGGTGAATAAATTTCTGAAGAAGTAGATATATCAATATTTGACATTTTTTGGTGGTCGGCTACTCACCTTTTTTCAATAATATGTCTCCCAAAATAATTATGTCCTACATGGCCCAAAGAAAAAGAGAAAGGAAGAGAGGAGGGAGAGAGAGGGGGAAAGAATACGTCACAAAGAAAATCAGTGACGTGATGAGGTGTACTTTTAGGCTCAAAATCGTCTTGCCGCTACCCGTTATCGTGAGAAGAAGCGTCAAGAAAAAGCGACAAAGACCAATGAGATCACTGGCCTACTTGAACAGAACAAAGCACTGAAAACACAGGTTAGTAATCGGAACCCAATAATCTGTGGAAATGCAGTGATATCATGTTTACCTGCAATTCACCAATACATGATTCTGGCCGTATTTGCCTATAATAACAGGACATGGTAAAAAGTTGCTCATGTCGAGGAGAAACACATGACTATTCATTTCGAGAGTAGTGAAGCTACAAACTATACTAACTCTTATGCGCGCCTGTCAATTATTTTCCCGGTGTTCAAGTAGCAGAGTCAGCAATCAAGCAATGCTGTTTGTTTAGGTTGAATCAATCCAGCGAGAAGTCGAAGTGTTGAAAAAATTGATGAATGAACTCGGAGTGCAGCCATAATTTAAACATAATCAACATTATTTTCATATATGACATACATGTTTTTGTCCGACAGCGTTTCGTACCTTTTCTCTGTAAATAATTTATACTTATTCGCCTTTCCTTTATATAAACTTTAACTGATTTTTCTGTCCTTTTGGTGAATCAATTGAACTCCATCCACGGGAAAGTACCGAGTTTCACCGTCGAGACTTCCGATCGGTTCATGTACCGAAACTGTTTATGTGTTCAATTGGTGGTGTTGAGTTCTGCAGTCGATCAGTAAGAAAAACGCTTCATATGAATTCAACAACCGGTTTTGTTATAAATACAAGCTAATATATTTGTGGACGGGGTTATTCGTGACTAGAGTCATATAGCTGCCGGTGGTGCCAGGTTGTTGCCGTGGACACTGTTCTCACAATGTGTCTCCGTCTCGCCACATAGATTGACCAGCTGCGTACAGTACTCGGATCGTCGTGAGACCGTGGCAGTCAGCTCTCGTCGTTGATCATACGACGACTTTTGGAACGACCTTCAACAATTTTGGAATTGATTCTCTCAAAATGTTATGGAAAACTGAGCAATATACTTTTTGAAATGTCGAACAAACTTCGAGAACGATCTTCAACAATTTTGGAATAGATTCTCTCAAAATGTTATGGAAAACTGAGCAATATACTTTTTGAAATGTCGAACAAACTTCGAGAATGACCTTCAACAATTTCGGAATAGATTCTCTCAAAATGTTATGGAAAACTGAGCAATATACTTTTTGAAATGTCGAACAAACTTCGAGAATGACCTTCAACAATTTCGGAATAGATTCTCTCAAAATGTTATGGAAAACTGAGCAATGTACTTTTTGAAATGTCGAACAAACTTCGAGAACTTCTGGAATGTTTTGTGTGATAAAAAGCCAAATGTCAACGTGCAAGTTTCTTAACTTCTGTCTGTATAATACTTGTTTTTGATGTGCTATCAAACATGTTTTGACGAAAACTTGCTATATGAAAGGAGAGTGAACTCACGAGCAGAAAAGTGCCTTGAAAGTTTGACGAAAACTGCTGGACATGAAACAGTAAATACTAAAATTGATAGGGTATGTGGCCTGGAAAAGTGAACAATAAAAAAAAGAAGAAGTACCTTCATCTAGCGTCACTAGAAGATAATGTCTTCAATACAATTCGTAGCAGCCGACATCTTGAAGATTTATAACTGAATCTGTTCAATTTCAATATCGAACGTGTTTCGTATCTACAACCCCCTCCCCACTCCAACATCCTTTGCATACTCACCATAACAAGCATATTACTGGCAAGTAGGAAAACGGCCGGAAACATTCCTTCCAACAAACCGATTCGGATATTGAAGGTCTCGCAAACACATAAAACTGCCATGAACGCAGCTTGCGGTAGGTTCACTACCTTAAACGAATAGAGCGTTCATGGAAGTAAAAGCTGAAATCAATGAGTTCGTTCTTAGTAACCAACATAATTGGTTGTTTAAGTATAGTGAACAAATTCATAACTTGTTTCATTTGTACAGAAGAAACAACTACTGTACTAAACGAGCTAAACTAGCGAACCTTGCTGGTAGCAGGTTTCCAAACTGGTAATAGCCACCAAGTTTTCATGTGATTTCAGTGAATACGTTAATAAATCCTCTGGTAAAAACAAATCAAACTTGTTGCTTATTGTTGCAAAGTTGTTGCTGTTAGTATTGGAAACAGAAAATGTCCTACCAGAAACAAGGAAACGATGGCAACTAGCATCAAACTTGTAGAATTGCTATCTCTTTGTCTTGCGGCCTCCTCGCTGCGCTTTTCTCTGGAAAAATATAATGTTCCCGCCAATCAGAAGCGAAAAAGAGAAAGCAGCTAAGTTTCACTTTTCTACCACGGTTACAATAGTTACAATACATATTGGCATCATGTCGAGCACATTTTATTACACCTATTCGATTACTAAACTTATTTAGGCGTGAGAATAAATACAACAGCATAGTCTGTGAGTACTTTTATAATGTGTTCAAACTTGTTCATGCTGAGTTTCTACGTGGCTTAGGTATTCAGTTTGTATTCAGTCAGCGCCGGTGAGCTTTTCTTGCTAAACTCTCAAATGAGACGAACATTTTAGCAACTTAAGGTCCTTTATACACCTACGTCTACGTTTTTTCATGTCAGCTTTAGTGGCAACCGAAGAACTCGCAGTGAAAATCAAGCGCACGTACTTCTATCCAGACGAGATAAACATACAGGAAAAAAGTTTATTATATCAAAAACATGAAATATTTGCTGCATGTTTTTGATTTTTGTGTTTTCGTCTTGAACCTTCAAATCAACTAAAACGTTTTCATCATAAGTTTAACGAAGCAACAGCAACCAAACTCTACGTAGCTCTATGATCTAAAAATCTGTACTACTACTGTAAATATCGGTTGAAAATATGTTTAGAAAGAGCCGACATTGATATCAATGATTTTCTACTAAAGTTCTGCTAACCAAAACCATGCGATGCTAACATCAACACCAACTGAATTCGACATCTAATTGACGAGCACTACGAGAAACTACAATAAACACCACGTTTTCAACAGCACCTTACGTTAGGGACGCAGTTCTCTAGTATGATCATTGATAGTTCCACCTGGCTTTTTCTAAATAGAGAAAAGCCTGTTCTTTTCTTTTCGCAGGAACTTCTACCAGAAGTTGGACACTATGCTCTATCGGAAAAACGAATATGATTAGCATGAGAGGCTAGGATAATGAAAAACTTTCCAGTAAACGTCTCAATTACCAGATTTCTGACCTGAGCAGGCGTTGTTTTCTTTTCTGTGTTTTGCCGATTTCCCTTATCAACAACACATTCAGAATAACAAGTAGGACGCTGGGTAGAATTATGAATCCCACTGTTCGTGTCCAGAAGTACAAATTGAAAAATACAGTTGGACCGAAGAGACGTAAGAGAGGAGTCGGAGACGTAGTACAGGCCCTGAACACTCATTTTCACGTATACTTCCACTACACTCTGGGACCTAATCCCAATCGAAACCTAGCCACGAGGGCTGCTCATCCCTGATTGAATGAAAACTTATAGCAGTCATATGGAATCCTGCCAACAATCTGTTCGAAACATGGCTGTTGACAGATTCATGTATGCTCGGTGAGTTAGAGTGGCACAAACAGTCGTTCATGATTTGAAACAATCAACATTGATGAGAAAAACCGGAAAATGATGACCGTTTAAAAAACAATTCTGAAAACGGTTTTTTGACCTTTTTTCAGCAATTTTTGAATTCTATAAACCAGGTCGTTTCGCGAACGATAATCCAATGCACCAAAATAGTATACCAACTAACTTTATGTATCTCCAGCGTCCATGCACAGTATATACCCAGCTTTCAACTGTGTCGAGAAAATAATCAAACGATTTAGGTAGTCCACAAAGAACCGAGATAACCTGATAATGGAAAATGAGTGTTATAACAGGGTTTTAATCGCATTAATATAAATGAACATACTGCTCACTGACCGTTATTATAATCGTTGCTTTCCGGACATTTCGCACACTACATACGCCTCGAGAGTGCAAAGGATAACTTATAGAGAAGTACCTGAAGAGAAATACACAACATAATTTCTGATATTACAGTAATACAACTATAATTGAACATAACTAAAATCGTCGAATTGTTGGAAGTTGTAACGCCAGGAAAACAATAAGGAACAATCATTCAATCATAGTTTCCGAAAGGCATTATATATAGAATATTTCGAATATAATAACTTTCTCTGAATATAAATTTGTCGAAGCTCTCATTTTAACACATTTTGAGACGATTGCATTAGTAATTTACTAGCTGATGTTCGTTCGAAGCCCGCTAAGACTGATAGACTACAATGACAGAATTTTGCGCCCACCGTTGGCCTGCTAGCAACACCGTCAACCACATTGCAATATTGTGGAATACAGGTGGAAATGCATCCATGCTGTATTTGTTCAAATAACACCACCACAGATCCAGTTGATGAGTCTTGCTGTGATTCCTGAGTTTGTAAATGACATTTCTAAGATGTTATAGCACACATGTTCAATATTTTAAGTTCCTCAATCGTACTCCAAAACTATGCTTCAATGAAAAACAACGGTGGGATCTTTACAATTGCAATATTCAATCCAACCACTGAACTCCTAAATAAAACCCCATTTTTGGATATATTTGTTTTTCCAGGTGGCTCAATGACGAATTGTGACCTTATGTTAAACGAAATAGATGCGTGCTTATTCAGGGGTGTTAGGTGCTAATTATTTCCTCGAACAGATTAAAACGACTGTATTTATTGTTACCCCAATGTGAAGAAGAATATGGTCCATGGAAGCGGTACCAGTCCCACGAGCAGCTCTGCTATTGCCATATATCTCAGCACAACGTTGGTTGGAGTAACCATGTGCCGTTTCGAGAGAACCAGAGCCACAGCTAAGTTGGCCAATACGGCCAGAAAGACTATTATTGGGAATATCTGAACAAGAAGCGTATTATGATGTATATACGAAGTAAAACGTTTATACAAATGCCCAAACCGAAGAACCTAAAATTCACATAGTGCATAAAAATTGATATTTCACACTATAAGCACCTTTCCAGGCTCTTATTTTTATTACGGGGGTTTTTCATACCTATAGTTCTGTATTTCTGCAATTATAATATTCTATTTTTTACATTCATGACTGAGATGAACACAATTTCTAGCTGTAGTTGTATGGATAGAGATGGAAGGTGACCATCGCCATCGGGACATATATAGTTATTTGTTACCTGCCCGTAGACCAGCTGCTCCAAGTCTTGATAATGAGAGAGCGGTAATATACTTCTGTCTCGAACACATTCATTCCGGCAGCCGTCGTAATAGTTGGAATACAAGGCGGTTCCTGTAATTTAGTTTACTTTTATGTGCCGGTTTTCAAATAGGCATATTATCTGATTATAATCAATTTTCAGATATCCCTGGTGGTACTCTCGATTCTAAACGTTTACGATTTAGTTTTTTCGTATCAGATCTAAAACTGGACAATTTCTGCGTGAACTATTTCAAGAACCATATTATAGGTGACCATGTATTTTGCTCTCTAAACTAAAATAACTGACAGATAATGATACTCGTTTTCTGAACCAACTGTTTCCGATTACATTCAATGGTTGTCTTAGTACCCTGAGAATGGTCACTGTTTTTCCCCATGGAATGCTCAGGAGTTGCTCATGAGAAGATCATGTGAATTTCGCACGAGATTTGGAATCCCTAGTATTAAGATGGATAAACGAAACTATTCATTGTAAATAACTCACTGTCGAGAACACATTGTCTTGCTAACTCCAATACTGAATTATTAAACTCATGAGGAGAATGGGGACCACATCTAAACGATTTGTTATAGAGAGCTGTTGTATCCAACCGCATTAGTGGCGGCAAAACACTGGTCAAAGTTCTGTTCGGAATCATTTTAAACATGGTTACTTTAATCGAATCTGCGAACATCTCTGAACACATCAACTTGTTTTCGCTGAAGTTTGGTCAACACCTTACGTAAATTATTTAAATACTTCAAAGGATAGATCTTCAAGCTACAAGTTCATTGTAAGTCTGATTTAGAACAAACCTGATTTGTCCCTCATACATCCTCTCAGACGGAAAAGGAGACTGTCATGCTAGAATCGAAACAAACAGTTTGGGTAATGTGAATGGACGAGGAAGTGAATAAGGTTGTCATAGAAATAATATCTTATCTCTGAAATGATTGCTAAATTGTATATGAAATAAATAGTAAGCGTACGATAAGTTATAGTTCGCACATTTCCCAACTGGACTTGGGCAGCTTGCCAATTAAAGTTCAAGGCAGTTTTTCAACATGTTAAAATACTTCAAAACAATAGAAACTTATGTGAAGGGTTCTTCCCCTTCCCCTTTGTTATAATTCGTAATCAAAGAAACTTTCTGTAACATGTTCTCTTTTTTGTTTTCCCCAAGTAACAGTTTTGCCAAGTTTTTGGCACGCTGCCAACGAGTCCAGTTGGGAAATGTGAGCACTATAACCTGGTTTGGCATAATAATAATAATATAAAGTTTATTGCGCATAGATTCAACAACAAAAACTAATAACTAGAGAAGTCAGGAGAATTGATTATCGAAACTACAAACGAGCCACAACCGGTTGTGAAATTTTTCAAGCAAGAAAAACGAGTAACAGTCATGTTCTAAGCATGAATAGAGTTTTTTGGTCCATTCCAATGTACAACAATTGAACGTTGTTAACTAGACGACTGATGTGGTGGATGGAGTAATGAAAACTACAAACGGGCGTAGACTATTCAATACACTCTCGATGAATTGTACTACACTGAGTCCGAATGTAGAGCCATGGATTAATAATGAGAGCAAATCATTGCGCTTCATGGAAGCGCAAAAGTACAGTTTTCAATAATAATAAACACCTTCGCAAATTAATCATTGAAAATGAATTTTACGGCAAAGGATGTTTATCAGAGCACTACATATACTGAAAAAAAAACTGAAAAACGTAAGAGTCAATGACTTTCTCCTTTTTTGTTATTTTCCAGCAGTTGGCGGACGATACATATTAGAAAGTAGTTATGTCGCAATGAAGCCATTTATGAAATCATATCATAATACTCTAATATGATAATAATTAGAACCGTAAGCTGGATTGCAAGGGGGAAGAGAGAGTGTAATTGTACTACTGACTGGCCATATTTATCATATAAGTTCTGTTGTCAATCTGAAGGAAATCGAATATAATAGACTCAAGTTTTGCAGCGAAACTCACATATTTGATAACTTGGGTCATCCATATGGAGAAAATCATACACCGAACGAAGTGTAATACAGAAGAAACAAAGAGAACTGAAATGATTGATTTCCAAAGCTGGTAGAATTAGACGTGACTTAAGCAATTGAAAAAGAGTTACAAGTACAGAAGGAACTCAGATTCTGCTTCGTGAGAAGACATGTAGTAAAATAAAATAGAGGCTCTCCATTCTTGGAAACACAACCGAACGCTGGTATTCTTGAAACCTCATAGATTTGTAAATTATCCATGATTATATTATATTTCAAGCGCAGTACTTGATTAGTGGCACTGAGTTTAGACTGATGAGGGTGCGCTTGAAAATTCGGGTCATTTTGCATTGCTCGAATGATGTATTAACACACTAAGATGCAGAGTCGTGCATGCACATAAGCGAAACATCAATCAGAACCTAAAATGGGTGAGAATGTAGAAAAGAGAGATATGTATTCATGGGCACCTTGGAAGGCCAGCGTTGCCCATATTTATCAAGTTCCATATTTGGCAGAAGTGTCGTGTTGTGGAAAGCCGGGTATTTGTTCATCAAAATGAGCCTATCCAGCCATTTATTTGATGAGACGTTTACCCGCAGGCGAAATAAATATATTGCCATATCGCAACTGTGCAGATATCTCGTTTTCGGCATGATTCAAAACTTGTCTCCTCCACATATTCGATCAAATAAGTTCGGAACTTATTGGTCAGTCTCCCAATCAGTTGACAATAAGTTAAAACGTTATAAACGAGAAAAGGTTAGATTTAGTTGACTCGGCTGACACACAATTACATCTGTTTCTAAGAAGCTTATCATATACATATTTATAACCTGCGTTCATAATGCTGAAAAGTCACGCGATAGATCGTATTTGCCTTTCTCATGTAATATGTAGTAAAAACGGATGAGATTTTGTCTCAGAGTACGGATGAACACGATAATTCCTTCAGCGGATTTGACGTACTCGAAAACGTGATCCGCCCTATTATTGAATGGCGAAGGGATGGTTTTTGAAAGAATCTTATCCGGAATATCTCCCCTATGATAATAATAGTGAGAAGAAAAGAAACGTTTAAACTTACGTGTAGATATGGGTCAAAACCTGAATATAAACAACAAGGTGGTGGATCAACAACTTAACGTATCCAAAAATGTAGCATCTTTTTGACTGTTTTTGTTTAAGGAAAAATCGCTCCTCAATCAGAACGAGCTCTGCGAAATTCGCGAAGACTGTTAACACATCAAAGATACAAACAGTCGAGAACAATAAGATGATGAAAACTGAGCATTTTCCAACAAGTTGGACCAGATGATGGGATTTGTGAATGGTGTAGATGGATTTGTTCGGCGAAGTGTTGAGATGAGTTCTAATCAGAGCATGTCATTGAGAGCTCGACGTCAAGCAGAATAACGCTCAACACGACCCATAAATACGGCGTATAATCAGCTTTTCTCTCGGAGATCGGACCACAGAGCTACCGGCAATCGTTTGCAGAACCGAATCGGTTTATCAGTAAAATAGAAGTTCTGTTGAATATCAGTGGAGAAGGTTCGATGATTGGAAATACTCTTGAATTGAAAGGGTCGGGTTGATGAGACTCATGTTTGGTTTCTCTGACGTTGGAAGTTCCAACCAAGAAGATGAGTTCCGAACCAGTTGTTCGTCATTGTTCGAACACACAGTCATTTTCTTACATTTGTAATTCCCGGAATAGTGACAGCTCATCGACCATCACAAGTTAGAATCTTTTAGAGTGGAAATGCAAAATATTCCCATTGAGTTTCTCAACTTCGAAAAAGAGTTTTAGGTTGACGAATTTTTTTCTCTGATAAGGATTGAGTAGTAAGAATTCAACTCCGGGATGATAGAAAACACAGCGAATACATGTTGGGAAAAGTCCTTACAAATAATCTCTTGTCTAGTAAATACGAATATTTTCAATGTGCGACAGAGCGGATTGTTACCAACACGTAGTGCAACGGATTGCAATAGGTAAATCTCTCTACTTCCGTGTACAGTATTTGAGATAAAGGGCTTATCGATGCGTAAGCAGATTGTCAGGTGGTTCTAGTTAAGTTAAAGCTGTTACCTCATCAGTGAACCCTTCTGACTTGAATTGACGAATTCGAAAATGAAAAGTGAACGTTGCTGAACGGTGTCGAACAATCAATATCAGACTGACTCATACTCTATTACCTAGGATACGTAATAGAAATGACTTGTAACGTTAAGGTCCTTTTGAAGATTACTTAGCTTCGTCATACTCGGTGAATCGTGTCTTTCACTTTTTCCACTGCTATAATGGTCATTAGTGACAGATCTCATGTTACACTGAGAGCCAATAACAAGAAGGTTGTTCCTGAGCTTTCTGTCAGATTAGCAGCACATGCACGGTTCACACTTACAGGTTGCGAGAAAACAGTCGCTTGAGAATGACGCAAACACAGTGATTCTCCAGAAGGAGGTAGACCTGCTTACAGTCATGTGCCTACAGATTGTCCTTTGTACTTCATGTTATGTACTCAGGTACATATTTCCTTCTGTTTCAGATAAATAAACTGAGTTTTCTGATTTCTGTGCGCAAAAGTGACACAAAGGTATGAAATCTCGCTGTTATTGAACTCCAATGATATGAAAACTCATCGAGATGAATTGTGTAAGTGTTATGAGTATTATGTATTAGAGTAATTGTCGAACAATCATCTACAGATGATATTTGAAATACGTTTTAGAACGAAAATTGTGAGCGATGCGAATGGAGTGGGTTGTTCCGAAAGTAGGGAAAGATGAGCTTAGAATCAAATCACTTGCAATTACCTTGCCTGCCTACTTTGTTCCTCAGGAAAATTACGTCCCGAAATTGGATGCTGCGCACGCAAACTGAAATTGAACGCATTCATTGCCAAGACGAGTGCACATTGCTGGCGGGTAATATTCTTATAACCCAAAAAGCTGTGCTCTCATCAACAATACATTCCTTCTCATACAAAAACAGGTTTGATGACAAATGACTTCAGAACTGCTGGATTCGAACCACATTATACATAGATAGAGGCAAACATTTCAAACGAGAAACAACTTTATAGCAACTTTATTTGTTTCTAATATCTGGAAAGTATATAAGGTCTTTGTACACTACCTGACTCTTCAGATTTAGTACATCGAGACATGTCGCGAACGTGAGAAGTGTCATTGGTTTTCGTTTTGTTTATCACAGTCTGCCGATTCATAATGATATATGTCCGCGTCTAGCAGAACGGTTTTGGACCTTAAATCATGACCAAAACGCCACGAACTGGTTAGTGCGAATGAAGTTGCTTTGATTTCATAGCTTTAGTTTTCAGTTGGGAAAAAATTAGGTTCCGGAGCGCGACGTTCTATGTAACACTAATGCTAATGTATATTGTATGTTGAAATACCATTTGCTCAATGGAGTTCCAACAAGCCATCCTTAATACACTTTGATTAATCGCGATTCGTAGTGTAAAAATACGCACGTCGGGCCTTTAAGAAAACCGTGTTTCCGTAAGGCACTTAATTTCTATCGTTTGTTTCATCAATCAACAAAAACGAGCGAACTGGCGGTCGCAGTGCATTCCGCAACATGTTCTAGATTTATCGTCCTGGGAGATACTGTTCACAGAAAAACTGCGAATCGGGCCGTGTCTTTTTCCCCTGTGACCGTAGACAGAGAACCTGATTGACGCTGGTGGATACCGTTGAAATGACTGTCCCGGAGAACAAGTAAAGTTCATGTTGACATAGGTGAAGGTCAATCTGACAGCTAAAAACAACATTTAGTGTTCGCATACTTTTTCTAGCACCATATAATTCACGCATTGTTCTTCACTTTCGATGTGCAATCATGAAACAATTGAGGTACAATTTATTCGACAATAAAACACACAAAAACATATGATAAATAAATGACCCATAAATAGCAATTACACTCTTGAATTAGTGAGCGAGTGATGATTGCATGTAGATATGTACACGAAATAATCAGAACTGTTACGTGATCTGTCAGCACGGGGATACGCATGAGATTTCCTAAGTTTAGAATCTAGTCAACAAGAAATTTTAAGTCTCTCTACTGAATGGAAGTGTATGGAATGATTGGCTTACAATAAGTTGTCAGAACGGATTTCCTGAAGTCAATATTATAGATGATGAGTATGCATGTTTTGTACTGTTATCATGTCCTGACTAGAACACAGTCGTATGAGAAACAGACACAGTATGAGCCCTGAGGCGGGGGAAGAGGGGGGATAGACGAGTTACAGTTCGGGATCCGAGTTGGAGGTGTCGCAACCCTCGTCGGATGAGTCAACTTCCTCCGTGCCGTCGGCGGCCATCCGCGCGCAGAAGTCGCGGAGTCGTTGGGCGGCTTCCGCCATGACCTCGTTGGAATGGGTGATGACCAGACGGATCCAGCCAGGGGCAGAGAACGCGGTTCCGGGCAGGACAATCAGAGACTCCTCCTGGGAATACAGTCGGTTAAGACTCGAAATACTCGTGAATGACATTAAAAACTGAAGTCGTGTCTAGTTCATACCAACTGTCAGATCGACATTTCATATTTTTTTTCAAGCACATGTTATTTCTTTGCTTTTGAAGCCCGTCAGTAGAGATTCCGACCAAAAAGTGCGCAGAGTGAAAAACCTGACATTGGAGCAAGATTTCAGGATTACTTTTCCGTTTTGTTGAGAATTACTATAAAGACTAAAGCTGCCAAAACTGTAAAGTACCTGAATAAGCTTCTGAACGAAGGTCATATCATCTCCATAGAGCGCCTTGTCGATACCAACCATGATGTACATGGCTCCGTGGGGTTTCAGGGGCTGTAGACCGGGAACATCCTGAAGTGATAACACTATTTAATCAAATAGTTATCAATGATAGGTATGACCCTTAAAATGTCAAAAAATATAAAGTCAAGTTTAACTGTAGGAAATAGTGAACAAACCTTCAAAATGTTGAGAATGATGTTGGCGTTGGAAGAGATGAACCGTCTGCTGGACTCGAAGTACTCCTCGGGAGTTTCCTTGAGAATCTTGGGCAGTGCGCCCTGGATGAGCGAGCAGGGCCCGACGATCTTCTGCGAGAGGGCCACCATTCCCTTCTTGACCTCGGTCAGGACGCCGTGTCTGTTGTGCACGGTCAACCATCCGAGTCTCCAGCCGGGAACCATCCATCTCTTGGCGATACCGTCACAAGAAATAATTGGAACCTAAACAAGTATGCACATTAGCAATTGTAAATATTGTAAATATATATAGTTGTCATTATTTCCACGTGAACCTATGGAGTGGACAACAAATGTTCCTAGAAGTTTCGATTGTTTCTCTTACAGTTAGAAAATGTGTCATCAGAGTATGAAAACAGTCGAACCTTAGGTGACAGAGTAGCCAGAGGGTAGAATACGGCCCCGTCGTACACCAGATCTCCATAGATCTCATCGGCAATGATGGTCAGTCTATACCTGTCGGCCAGCTGGAAAAGAAATTGAGTTAATGTTGGTTGAAACAGGACATTGTGGCAGAGTGATGGAAGAGGCCAGCTCAAATTAAACAGAGATATAACATCATTAGGTTAGTTTGTGGTCAGATTGCAATTCGTTCCTACGTGGGTCCACAACCTGGTCAGGCGGTGAACGCTCATAAGTGTTCTTTAATGTCCTTTTTCAATGTGGTTATCAGTTTTTGTCCCGATAAAACTAGCGAAACTTTGTAAAATTATGATTAGAGATGTTAAACTCACTTCGAGAATGGCTTCGAGGTGCTTCTTCGGGAAAACGACTCCGGTGGGATTTCCGGGATTGTTCACGATGATCGCCTTTGTGCGTTCGTCGATGAGCGATTCCAGATGATCCAAATCAATCAAACCACCATTTTTCATGTCCAGTTTGTAGGCGCGGTCCTGTAATGATTCTGTTATGTTCAGTTCAATGAAATCGATTATGATTCTTACGGTTTTGAGCAACATAGGTCAGTATTGCGATGAGAGTTTGAATTCACCTCAATGTTGTGGGGTCTGCAGAGCGTGGAGTAGAGGGGGAATCCGGGATGGGGGATGAGGATGTTGTCTCCAGGATCGGCGATTCCCTCGATAGCCATCTGCAGAGCATGCGAACATCCACTGGCCAGAATGATGTCATCGGGAGTGATCGGAGCCTCAGACGTGGTGTAGCGATCAACAACGGCTTGGCGGGCGGCCAGTTCTCCCACAGATGGACCATAGCCATCGTGCCTAGAACAGCATAGAGTAAGAAACTTGCGATTGGACCAAATGTAAACAAAACAAATGGAAAGAAAACAACTGTAAACAAGAGAAAACAATGAGAAATCTCACTTGTGCGATTGTATGGACTCGTTCAGCGCCTCGAGAGCGATCCTACTCGGTGGTAGTTTGCCGGTGATGGTTGGATCACCCAAATTCAGACGGATCACACTCTTCTCGGGATTCGTCTTCACGTTCATAGCGTCGGCGATCTTGCGAATAGGGTTCACCGTGTTTCTCGAGTGCTGAGACTGAGGAAGAGCGGACCAGGCCTTGCGTTCTCTCTTGGTCGTTTTCTGAAATGATATGAACTGATGCTGGTCTAAATTATGTTTTTCGTTGAGTTGAATGAACATCTACTCAATCTCACAGTTAGGAATGTTCAGTCAACTATATACTTTCTCCGTAGTACGGTTTTAGAAAAAACCAGGTGAGTCTGTGCAAGTTATTCCTGTTCCAACAAAACTGGTTGTATGGTTAGGGTACGTGTACTACAGCAATCTCACGATATTGGGTACATTGGTCTAGTAGAATAACGAACCATTTTTCGCAGAACCTTCTCGTGCAGAAATAGTTGGCAAGTGATTTGAGCGGGCGTGAGTTGGTGAGCAGTGCTCTCCACAGTGTCGCAGGCAACTTCGGGATACATGTTTTTCTCTGAAATGAGCATGAATTAGCGATCTAATTGCAGCCTTCTCAGCAGGTGTCATCAAACGATTCCCATAACATATACGCAAAAAATATTGGAGATAGATAGGTATAAATATGTATGTGTATTTATCCGAAAAGATTGTCGAACGCTATTTGGCTACATTGTTTCAGACGCCTCCTGCCTTATATATGGTGCCCGGCCACGCCCCCAACGACATTTCGACGCTAAGGAACCACGAGGCGAATGCTGACGAAATACAACAACGTGATAAACGACCGGTTAATTATATACTACGTGGGACAACAGTTTTGGGTGGTCTGTTCCCAACACACGCCACTCTTGTTTTCCAGCATTGAAATTCAAAATTTCAACTCTTGGTCAACAACGGCGATTAGAATCAGATTTCGTAGTCGAACAAACATAGAAACAAGAAAAAGGCCAGAACGCTGCAGAGGTGTCCAGAGCGGTCAGAGTTCTTACTGTATTTTCACCCCTGGCTGGGATATGGTTGCTGGTTTACTCGAACAGAAAACAGCGTAAAAGGAATAATATTGTTGGGAACGAGTTCTGTTGGTCAGGCTGCAGAACGTACAGGCTATTCACGAGCGGACACGTGGTTCGTATGATATCATCCCATCTGTTTTACAAGACAACGGGTTGTAGGAACACGTCTTGTCCTGTTCTGATTGAATTATGTCGCACCCTTGACCACTGTTATTGTAGGCGTTTTACAAATGCATCGCGGCTCTGAGAGGAAACACATGCATTTCTGAAAAACCTTGTTTTCAGTGCCCGTGAAAGTTATTGCTGAGTTTAACTATCCAATAAACAGAAAAATAAACATGATCCAATAAAGGTCACAAATCACAAATCTACTGCACTTGTTCGAAGTTTCACTTGAATCTGGATTTAGCATTTGTTTCTCTCTCTTTCTGGCACGAACTGTCTGTTTTTCTTGTGAGTGCAGTATCGCCTATCGCGCGCGATTATTGCATCAGAATGGTAAAATCGCGACTGCGTGATGACACCCTGGTAGGTAGACATTGCAAGAGGGTTCACACGTTCGGGTGCTCTTTCTCTCTCTCTTCTCTCTCTCTTCTCTTCTCTCTCTCTTCTCTCTCTCTCTCTCTTTCCCTCTCCTGCTCTCTTATGTTCTCTTATGCTCTCTTCTGCTCTCTCTCTCTCTCTCTCTCTCTTTCTCTCTCTCTCTCTCTCTCTCTCTCTCTCTCTCTCTCTCTCTCTCCCTTCTCTCTATTTATATCTATCTCTCCCCTCTCCCTCTTTCTCTTTCTCTCTCTCCCATCTCTCTTCTGCTCTTTCTCTCCTGCTCTCTCTGTCTCACTCACTCTCCCTCTATTTCTTTCTGGAATTTTTTATTGTATGAGATTCCATTACCATGAGCAATCAGAAACATTTTCCTCTCTTGGTCACCTCCATTCAAACCTTGTTTACTGAAGCCCATTCCTATCAGATTGCTAATCAACGAAATATTTTTTGTGATAAATATTTTTCTTCAGACTGACAGTTTCTCTTAGATTAAACTAAATACATATTGCGATTCCATTTGAATCCAGAAAACGCCAAACTTCTAAGACGTTTCATACAATAGACTGCCTTGTACAAGGTATTGCTTGTCCCAGTGACCTGTAGCTAGTGTATCTTGCAACATAATTCGATTTGATAGGGGGGCACGCGTCGAAACATGTTGTAATCCGTGGGTTATGTTTCGTGGACAGTCGAATGCCATTAGTGATTTCGTCGCTTCATCTCGGACGCCGACCTCTTCCGGCTATCCCCCCCGTATTCCACCCCAATATCAGGGGTGACGTGTTCGAAAGGTCACTAATCATCGCCTGATAGGGGTCGTCACCTTTTTGAGTCTCAAATTAATACGCCCGCGCGTGTGGAATTTATTACCCTCTCGAAATGTCAAAACACCGCACACGTGGTCTACCTATCTCTGCGTCTCTCCCAACAAGTTGTCTCTCGTCTTCGCAAAAGTCGGGAGTCGCACGTGGGGACTTGGCTACAGCCCAGCGTGTCAACGAAACCACGAGACTGTGAGAGAGCGATAGACTGTACGAAACCGAGAGAGGCCGGACGCAGGAGGAAAATAGATAAGAATGTTTGAAGAGGCGCAGAGGATTTGGCTGTAATGGTAATGGGACGAGACATGTCGACGAAACGGAGAGAGAAGGGAGAGAAAGATAGCAAATGAGCAGAGACCTATAAGACCAGAGAGGGTTATTGGGCGACCTTCCAATAGCGGACTTTACAGCTCCTGCAAAGTTATGGCAATGTAAACTACTGGCCTGTTTAGGCTAATCGCCAACCAGAAAGGCCAAAAGTCATGAACTCCTCGTTGCAGAACATTCAAGATAACATACTTTATGGTGACCTAGTAATTCTCGTACATGCCACATAGTGGGCCATTTACAATCATGGATGAATGACTGTTTCGTTGCCGGATAAGTGGTTACGACTAAGTTTCATACCTGTATTCGTAAACTTGTAGATTTGTAATAACTAATCAGTGCTAATTTATGGTGACTTATGTGATTCATTTGAGTCCACTTTCATTCAACCGATATAGAATACAGTAATATATGTAATACCGTAATCCCACAGACATAACATTAGTGTAACATGTAAACACACGACGCAAACGATCGCACGTCAATCGATTCTGTAGTAAAATGACGCGAAGTTTATTTTGGTCGAGACATGACGAGAATTACGAGCTCCGAAGTTAATGACAGTTCATTTCTGTAAGCCGAAAGAAAACCACAACATCTGAGCAGAATATAAAGTAAAGCTGAGATTAAATGGTTCCATAAGCATGTCTACTTTAGATGTTCGCTTTCCCCAACGCCTACTCAACTAATATTTAAGCAAACAAACATCAACTTAGAGACATCGCCTAGCTTTTATCAAACGGAAGCGATTAATTTTTGGTTGTTGAAGAGTATGACACCCACATGGATATGATATTTAGATGTTTTTGCTGATAACATGAATGAAAGAATACAGATCTCCTTCCGAAAGGGTGACGAGGATCATAAATCGTGTTTGTCTAACTTCTGGCTCCCAAGATTGTTGTAGATAGCGGAACGAATGAGCAACGAAAGAGAACGCACAGCTGAAGCGCATTTCTCTGAGAAACCGAAAAAAATGCCCACAAAAGCTGTTCCCTAACATTAGCGTGTCCTGGTGCAGGTATACCCTGAAGTGCATGTCTAGTACAGTGTCAGTCTACCTGCGTTGTACACCGTTTCGTTGTATTCTGCAGTATTTGTCTTATCTGTTTTCGTCGCCGCGTCTTGGTCGTCGAGTATTTCTCCTTCTTGATGCTATCGGTGTACAACAACAACAACAGCCCATATGGCGCGCTTTTTGATAACTGTTTCGTGGAATAAATCAGCTGCACCCGCTGCAAGATTATGTTATCACCGAGCGAGAGTGTCACCTTTCCTTTTTCAAATCCGGCACTCTCGTCATAGTGCAAAGCTATGCGAAAAGACCGGGAGTTGGAAACGGTCTGCACAGATATTTGAATGTGAAATATATTTAGAGTTTCATTTTCTCAACTTTCTTTGAAACTTGCTCTTTCAAGTTGTGAGTTCACCAACTTTCGACAAGACAAGAGAATCTCCTAACTTCTCACAATCACACAATATTCCATACCCAGTTGAAAAGGGAATTTAAGGAAAAGTTATAGACCCCATTTCACTACCCCACTCCTTGTTGTGTTTTATGTTACAAAAGCTGTGCTGTAGATCGGCAACTGGTTTTAAAGTTGTAATCTGGATCTGACCGAACCTTTAGTTTATCACGTATATTTTTGAGAGAAGTTCTGTGGTTGTTTCATTGGTCATGCGAAGTGATTTCGACAAACAAGAACAACGCCTATCTATTAACAAAACAATAGTTCCATTGAGAAAAACTCGTGAGTACACCGTGCTCTTCCCACTTGGTTTCATTGTGCTTTGGACATACCAGTTTCCCGAATGAGTACGTACTATTTCGGTGGAAATCGCAAAGCGAAGCATGGACGTTCGTTCGCTGGTTAGACTACGTAGAGACCAACTGTGACCAAGTTCTCCCGATTTGCACGTCTCTCAATCTTTCTTTCTCGGTGATGAGAACCAGAGATAGTAAACAGTCTGTTGTAACTGTTCTCTAGATCTCGCCATGTTTTCTATTCGATCCCACGTTTATGATAACAAATAAAATGATTGACGGTAGATCGGGTAAAATGCGAAACGTTAGAAACGTCACTTAAACGTTAGAAACGTTACTTACATTATGAAATTATCAATGAATAAATACACGTTGTTTGACACTAAGAACGGTGGTTGGAGACACCAGAAACAGTTGTTCAGTGAAATTGGGATTCTTAAATTCAATATCAGCCGTTCGGTTCGGAGAATGATAATTCGGGAGAAGTACGTTTTCATTTTCGAAACGCCCATGAATAGCTTGGTTCCCTGATCGGTTTTTTCTAGATTTACGGATAACACCAAAATTTTCCAACATAATAAAAGACCCATAAAGTTTGAAATGTACAGTGCGAAAAAAGTTTGCTACATAAGAACTCTAGTCTTGAAGTATCTCAATTTGAGCGAACAGCAAACGTAAAACCAGCTGTCTACTTTCAACAGTTAAGGGGGGGGGGGGGGGGGGGGTTATTTCTGCTGAAAGTGCAGGATAACTATTCATGAAGAGCAACCGCAATTATCTCCATGAAAAACTATTTTACCAACAAACAATTGGTCTGCGTTGCATTTTTATTTCCACTTTTTATAGTTCGAAGAATGTTGAAAAAGGAGAAATATAATAGTGAAGAATATATACTCTAGTGTCTATCAGACTAGAAGACTCAGAAGCACACATATATATTACTATTCGAAATGACACGAGCTCTGAGATCATTCAAAAACATACAGTGAATAGGCATACAATGTGGAGGTACAGACCACGAGAATATACAATAACACCAATCAATACCGGAAACTTATTGCAGAAGTAAACAAGTGAGGTACACAAAAACAATGAGCTGATGCGACAAACAACTCGAAACCCTGTTGGTGGAAACAGCAAAGGATGAGCAAAACGTGTGACTTATAATGAATATAGATTCAAGGCTTCCGTTATAATGCACATGTTGTGGTATTGCACTGTTCAGGACAGACGTGTGGACGACTGCAGTGTGGCCGCGGTGAACGCGTTCATCGAACCGAAAGGAGCGAAACCTTCAATATTATGCTATTATTCCATAGTTTTCAACTAACTATGATTCAGAATAACTTCAAAACTCTCAGAAAACTAAGAAAACTCTCGGTCTTATTGATGTTTCCAGAAGTCTTCGAAAATTTTATCTAGATCGAACCTATTTCAAGCAAACATTTTGCATCTATTATTGGAACATCCAATAAAAGGGTCAATTAAATAAATCATACCACGAATGTTACGATTTTCGACCGACGGTACTTCGTTTTTGAGACCCTACCCACAAAAGCGTGAGCGTTCGTTTATTCTTTTGCGATAGACTATCCCCTTGTCTCATTTAGTGTAGTTAGTGCCATTTGAATGCAGTGTGACTGAACTCAGAAAACAAAACTCGCCTGTCTGTGCATTGAGAAAGTTGGTCGCTGGAGTAGCACTGACTGAGGGGTAGTTCGTCTGATATACCGCTGACGATAGTGCCTGCGGACCTGAGCCGTAGGTCAGATTGCGTGGTGACGGGTGAGCTCGACCAGAGTAATCTGTAAAACGGTTAGATACGCCTCGTTGTTCGAAGTAGGTCAAAGATACTGTGTCTGTATTCTTATTCGTGTTTTTGCGGCTAAGGCTGTGTTCGCAAGATTATCATTTAATCTACAGCATTTTGTCTCATCATGGGCGTTTCTAGCTACGGTTTGAATTTCTTCCGCAGTAATTTCATGTACTCAACCATTCTTGTAATGTGATGGTTTGCCAAGTTCAAAGGCGTAAAATGACCAGCTAGAGATAAATCACAAAGGAATGATGGTTTGCTTCTACGATGGTTTGCCAAGTTCAAAGGCGTAAAATGACCAGCTAGAGATAAATCACAAAGGAAACACATCACATGGGCGCGAGTAAATGACGTGAACACGTGGGAAGTCATCGAATTTGTGTAATAGTGAACTGTAGTGAGAAACCACGAGGATGATACAACTTTGATCGCAAATGAGAGAGTAGTCGGAAGCACGTGACGCCCTGGCAACTATATGACAATTCGGTATTTCAAAACTGTATTCCAAAACCAATGTTGCGGTTCTTTTACCTGTACTTGGGTCGAAACCAGCATAGGCAGTCGCGTAATGCGAGAGCTGATCGGCCGGTGTCCTACAAATAATAACATTACATAATGTGAGCTTGGTCATTTGTTTTCACGTACATAAGTGAAGAAAATTATGGACCATATGTGGATAGAGATTATCGAACTCTCCAGATCAATCCGAACAGAGAGCCTCACTTATCTTATAACGTCCACTTCAAGATCGTAGCAAACTTGGCCGGCTTAAAAAAATAAAACTTCTGTTCTGAAAAAAATTATAGTAAAATCGTAAAAACCTGTTATAAAGAGCTTCAGCAAGCTCTGCAGCACGTTTCAATATTTGTTCCTTCGGCAGGCGATCGGGATCACCAGGATATTTGGGAAGAAGTTTCTGTAGCCGCTGAAACCCGAAATCGATGCTGGGCTCAGTTAATGCTGAAAAAAAGATGATGTTATTCTCGACACAGTTTCTGTTTGGGAAACGGTCGCAACTGGGAAGATCAGTGGAGAACTGTGACCGAGCAAAACTTTTCATTGACACTAACGTTATCACTTTTCTGTTTGAAAAAAAATTGAAATCAACAAACATGTATATGGGCACAAATATGCCAGAATAAGTAGTAAACTCATAGCTCGTGCACGTACCACGTGCTAACTAGTAAGTTATATGGAATGTGCTCACAAACGTAGGCGAATCGAACGGGGGCTCCACGGCTGAACTGCTTGCTCTTGTACTGCAGAGTAACTTCCACGACACCTGCGTTGTGCCTTGCGGGAGTGCTGACACGCATGGCGTGAGGAGAAATAACCTGCACTGACTGAAATACAAAATTGAGAGAATAAAATGAAATTATGAAGTGTTTTTGGAAGTTCAATGTCGTGTATAAATATACTAAAGCCTAGTTATGATGAGTTTTGAGGGAAATACACTTGCAAAAAAAATTTTGAGCGACGACAGAAGCAAAGTTTCACACACTCGCCATGACAGAATGAATGTTTTCTGTTGTGATTCGAGTGAAATCTTCCAATACTCACCTCACTCCACACTGTAGTAACTCCAAACGCCACTTGCAAGCCCTCGAAAAAGTTTTCTCCGATTATGACCACCTAAAACAAAGTCATTATTGAATAGTCACTTAACAACCAATTAAATTGGCAAGAAATCAATACAATTAACGACTATATTCTGGTAAAAGTCTAACCTGTGTCCCTCCCTGCACCCATCCCTCGCTGGGACACAAAGCCTTGATAACCGGAGAAGCGCCAATCGCCATATCTGCCACTTCAGAGAACTCTGAAAACGTGTACTATTATATAACGGATTTTAATATGGAGCTACTTAAGTTATCACTGCTTTTTTGTATTCTAGTTGAAGAATAGTATTTCCATAAAACCATAAAGTTCTCTATCAAGCATCAATATGAGTTGAACTGTGCGCAATAAAGAGTTGTTCTCGTACAGGACACCGGCTATACGCAAGTACAGATTAGAACGTTGAACGTTTCTCTGTTTGACAATATCTGTACCTTTCAGTAGTATAAGCAAGTTCCTACTGTGTGGGATCAAACCACAACTCAGATCTCGTCTGCCACCGCTCTCGATACGTTATTTATGACAAACTTTTCCGTGATGACCCCCCTCCTGTCTGGCAGCAACAGTGTCCGCTAGCAGAACACACCAGTTTTCTCCTTTCACTCATTCATCCGCGCCAACGCCTCTCATTTGCATATCTGACGTTTTTATAGATGCGTGCAATTATGCTTATGATAGGGGCAGCTGATGTGCGGAAACGAAGATAAGCACGAACAATGCGAGGTCATAGTTGATTCGCATCGGAAAGGAACACAACTGGGTTTCTAGTTGTTACTAGCTTCTTACTTTTACTAGTTGTTTAGTGGTTGTTTCAGTAGCTAACTAGCTGTACTATGGTCCATTATAGAGCAAAAAATTTTGTGTTTAAGACATTCTAGTTTCTAAAGTTTTTAGAGGTAGAGGCGCAACGTTCTCCTTTATTTTCCTTTGAACTCTTCCCATGATCCTCAGATAAAGTACATTACTAGAGGTATTGTATGAAACCGCCTATTGATACCATTATTACATAGAGAAAACTATTATACTGAAAACTCTCGAAAGGAAGTTTCTGTGATCCATACTCGTGCCTCTCCCGCGAAACAAGGCTGGCCGTTTAGTTAATTGAGAGGTCATCAACTCGCTGCTTTAATAGTCTCAGCGCGTATTACATGCTCATCCGTCTGTCATTTATTAAGACACAGTGCGCAATTGGCGAACATGGGACTCAATGAGACATACGAATGTGAAGAGTAGTTTTAAGGCTAATCATGGTGTTTATGGTATAACCTTTAAAGTCGGTACAGCAACATCTGGCCTCTCTTGGTTTTTCCAAGTTCTCCAAAATGACCTACCGTCAGAAGCATCCACTCTCTTCGCACGGCGTCCGTGTTTTGAATTATTGTGTACGAACATGTTCTCAGAAACAGCCAGCAGGGGTCCATCTATCCGAGCTGAGGTGCTTAGAACCACCTTGAACAACTTAATTGTAGGGAGGGTCAGCTTATTCTTCCTGCTAACTATAATAGGTGGAAACTGCGAAGCTCAATGTGAAAAAGTTAGATAGCCCAGCACCCGTTTAGAATTGATTTTGATTTTTATGTCTTTTTTCGGTTGTTTAAGTATTCGGTAAAACGTTGGTTCCCTGATGCAAGTTAGTAAAGGAGTTTTCTGCATTGATTCAGAGTTAACTTCAAACGTTCTCGAGCCAAAATTGTGCGCCTGAGGAACATGTTTATTTGTTCCATGGTCTGAACTGCTCTCTTATATGTTCACTATTGAGATGTTCACTATAGGAGTGAACAGCTTGAAGATGGTCATGGAATACGATCTCTCGCTTGATTAGTTGCAAGAAGGGCCGCCTGGTATGACAATACGGGTGGTCCCACCATCGATGAATAGCCACCACCTGTTAGCGCCATATGATTGATTAACTCCACTCCTAAACTGTTCACACTTTTGAATAGCCTTCTGTGTCAGAGAAAACGAACCTGGAATCTTCTCATATCTCGAGGATTTCCAGCGTTTTTCAGACAGTTCTGATTGCACTTCAGAAAGAATTTCAGGAAGTACCTGAAAGTATTAGTGTTGCCACTCAAAATAAAGTAAGTTTATGGTGCGTAGTCGGTTTTCGGCAGCTTGAAGCGAAAACCCTAGATTGTGAACACGTGATCTCGAAATCACTAAGAAACTACTAGTTCATCGAGGATATTCACAGGATTCCGCTAGATCTGTAGCTCATTTCCCCTTGACAGTTGGTTTCGTAAACCGCGCAGCAGGCAGTTTTCGTCTTATTCACAAGTTTCCGTAGTAAATTGTCATTCTCTTCACATTACTTGTTTTGATACAGTCAGCTATAGCCCATGACCAAATACAGTACCTTTATTATAAAGTTTCTTTACTATTGTTAATAGTCATCTAGATACCCCCCAAACATGTTGTTCATCAATGTGCTTGTTTCAATTCCGGTATAATGATAGTTGAAAGAAGATAGAGCCAGGGAACCCTACTATTACGTCATTATAGCTCATCTCCGCACCCTAATTCAATAGACAGCGAGCTGAGAACACTAATTGTTTGGCGCTATGAGCCACTACAGAAGAAAACCTCTTAGACTTAGTTCTGAAGAAGTATTCATTCTCCTAATAAGTGAATCAACTCAACATTTGACCACAAACTTTATGATAGTTAAGCGTTATTCAGTGAAGAACTTCTATTAGGCTTGTTTACATATGAAACATAAGGAAGCGGCCAATCTAGGTTTCGATTTAAATCAATGCACACTACTTCACTAAATTAAATGTTCTTTTTATGTCTTTTATATGTCTAGGGAAGCAGTTCTATTAGGCAATCAACCACTAGCCAGCTGCCAAAAGATGTTATCCACTAATTGGAAAGGTGCGAAAACCATAAAATAATACGTCAAATCAGTCATGACCTCTACACATACAGTATCCTCGTTGGATTCTGATGTGAGATTATCTTCCAACCCCTAAACATTGTTTTGTGTTGTTGTAGAATAGTTAATGAATTTCCGAGCTACATACAAATTGGTATCTGAGTTGGAAAGTTGCATGTGATGGTGTGTAAGCTTGTTCTCAGGCACATCGAATGTACGAAGAATGCACCCAGTGGAAGGAGCGAAATACAAAATACATCCGCATTATTTTGTCAATGACTAATTGTTTCTTTGCAGTCTAATGTTTTAACTTCAATACATGTCGTCTGGCAATATATCATTGGATAGCTGGGCAACAATTGACCTTACCTATCAATGATAACCGGATCACTTGGAGTCTCGTTTCTGTTGCCACAGCTTTTCTTCTCGCAACATCGACTGAAATAATTAAATAATCACGAAATGCCACTGCGGGTGGAGATGTAAAGCTTTGAGAGAGTATGTCGTTGAGCTCACCTGCACATAACCTCATGGGTGAGGAGAACGCGACACATCTCCGGATTCTTGTCCTGACCCTCATAGGCAATCGCCTAAACAATCCAGGGTTCAGCATTTGCAACGGAAGAAAGTTCAACATCTCACTATGTGGTATCTGTTGCGTGAGGATATTTCCAGCACACTCAGCTGCCACATTTCAAAACTACCGTAACCCAAATGGGATTTTGTCCTCTTTTCAGTTTCTAGATAAAAATGACGAATTGCTTGTTGCCTTGGCGCAAAGCTATCGATTTGCTACAGTAAGACAAGTGGAGTGGCACTTGGACTTTTACAGAGGCCCACTATACAACACATAGAGATTCACAAACACTTATTTGCAAAACGAACAGTCAAAGTGTTGTGAAGAGTGCTCGCTTGACTATGTCTCCGTGTTTGAACGGGTTTATAGTTTAGTAGCATAACCCTTGCTCAACCGTATGAGGAAATACTACATATTTCAATCAAAAATTGTTCTCTGTGAAACAAGTTGTTCGCGCAGTGGAAAAGGTGTCAGTTATCCGCAATAATAGGACATCTGTTGCCATAAAGAAGAGGTTGGTCATAAAAGGGCTGGCTGGAAGAAAGTAATCAAGTGCCCATATTGATCCGGACAACCTGGTTTGATGAAACATTGTGATGAAGTATTGAAGATTCAGCTTACACTTTCAGGGCAAAGTCAATGAAGACAGAACAATTACCTGTTTAGAAACACTGTCGATAAGGCGAACATAGAGGTCCTGTTCAGCTCGAACTCCTGAACATAAGCTATAGTAAAGGTGAAATACTCCTATACAGTATATATAGACTGTACTCAACGTAAGTTTGACAGAACACATACAGTACGACCAATTGAACTAATTACGAAATTCATTGGGAAAACCACAATTTCTCCCTACATTTCCGGACCTGTTTCATTTACCGTCACGTGACCTCAATATGACGGAGAGTAGGTTATGTTATGCAGTTCCTAGACTACATAGATGGAAAAGATGCGATTCAAAGCGTAATGTACAATAATAAGTCTGTTATCCAGGAGTTGAACATGACTATTCTTCTCACCAGACGACGTCTTATTCTGCAATGCCAGTAGGAAAAGTTGTGGGGCAGTAGCTGTAGAGTTTAGTTCTGAACAAACCATTTGGAAACACGAGCGCCAACTTGTAGTGAATTCCATTTTTGGTGTCTTGTCCATCAACTTCTTTTTCCCTTTCAACAAAACCAGCGAACTGCAAAAAATAAATGAGCAACTGAAATCAAGAATACAGCGATCCAAAAATGTTTTCATAGTCTCCAATTACTCGGTTAAAAATTAGGAACAAAAATGGTTGCACGAAACATTGTAGACAATGATACACATCCAGCTTACCTGCGTTCTTTCTATCTCAATAGGTTGATTGGATCGGTCATAGAGCGCGATGACAAAATGGAAGAAGTTTGACTTTCTCAAATTATTCGGAGGATGCTTCTCAAAGTGTGCTCGAGAGAGGTTTGTGCTGAAACTACAACAGCAAGGTTACATGTTCTGGGATCTCAATGTTCTTGAAATGTTTTGCGACCACATAACTGCCGGAATATAACTACGAACTATATGAGAGCGATGGTAAAAAGTTCCACAAGAGGTATTGGAAAAGACAAGATGAGAATTTGACCAAGAATTAACATAAACCTTTCGAAAGTATGGAGCGATGTGAGTTGACGCGCTATCCAACTCATTATGGTGGGTCGGTGAGCCGAAGTCCCACAACTGGGACCTGGGGACCATACCTCGCGGGAGGCATATCACCCGCAGCCGTTGGTCGAAACCACCACAGGGGGGTAGTTAAGCAAGTTCCTACCCGTAATAGTGTCGTATCACGTTCAATGTCACTATATTGGATCATTGTACGACATCGAAACTCAGATATGCTCGAAATTCACGATTTAAATCAATTTTTTTCGAAGAATTTCTACCTGACTGGTGAGGGCTCTAGCAAGGTGGGTGCCCAGGTGCTGCGAATAGTTTCATCTTTCATGGAACGAAGTAAGGTAGAGCCATCAGAGAAGAACATAGCTGGCCCCTCGGGAGGTGCCTTCATTAAAGCTCAATCGGCGGGAATTGCTCGCGCCCCGCCCCCAGAGAATTCCACCAATCAGCACAACTACAGTAGACCCCAATCGATACACGGCGACTAGCTCCTCATCAATACCACCGCAAACTTCATAGAAGATTCCTAGTGGTGATTATTGGTGAACAGGATAGTATTTTTATTTGTTTGTACAACTAAAATGGATTTTGTTCAAAATTAATGGAAGCATCATGAGTTAAACACAAGGATAAGTGATAGAATAGCCTCAGTATACCATAAATGACAACCTATAGTTAAACTGAGCTACAAAATAGGTTCAATCACGGTCTAGAAACAAAACTAGGCTTTTCAAACGCTGTTTTCTCGAACCTTGCGATGCAATGACGCCAAAGTGAAAATAGGCACTTGTTCAAACTACATTCCACTTTTTGCGACCAGGAAAGCATTCTAAGAATATGCTGTGTAACAGCTCTTTTCTGCCTAATTTGACTCGCATTGTTCGCTAAAACAGCAAGAGTTTGTGACAAAATATGTAATTGCTAACAGGAAAACCCATTAACTCTCAGTAGTCCTAAGTTGAGAATATTTCATAAATGAATAAGCAAAATGGGAAAGAAAAAAGTTCGTCTCAGTGAAGCACTGTTCTTTTCGATGGTGGTCGATCGAACCAGGGCAGAGTTAAAGGTTAGTGTGTGTGCAAATCATCAATCGCAAGAACTATTCCGATCCAGTGGGGAGAGTGGGGAGAGTTTGTAGATTAACCTTCTCGGCTGAACATGGAGCTGGATGACCAATACAATGACTGGTGGGTATTAGAATCGCAAAGTAGAGCCCGGGATCTGAAGTGGAAATTGCTGCAACCCAACATACCGCAGTCATTCAGGCTGAGACTGAGCGAAGATTCTGCGTGCATTCAGTCCAGTGAGTGCAGTTATCAACATATAACTTGTAACTACACCAGAACCAGGGTGTAGTTGCAAGTTATATTGTAAAACATCTCAGACAAGACAGTTAATATGTACTGCGTTTTTTGTTGTAGATGTTTTCAGAGGAAGCGACCACCCTTTCCCACACTTTCACGCATACCACCATCATTTTATCAGCCAGAGTAATCTGGAACTGAATGCCCTGTCATGATAGTATATATACATTTCACAAAGTGTATTTCAGAGTTCCAATTAGGTGTTCAGTTTTCGTACTGAGCCAACCCGTGTTCTAATTTTTTCTTACTGAACCAACCCGGTTGTATGTTAATAAAAGTTGATCCCGGGACAATTATATTACAGCCTTCACAAAGGGACCTTTCAAAAAGTCGACCCTCTTTTACGTCGTTGGCGAAGAACAGTTTCATTTCTTTGTTGGTTCGATAACTACACTTCTCCGATGTCAATAACGGATCGGAAACAGTTGCTCGCGAGTCATATCTAGCCAGCTGAAACTTTAGCATAATATGCAAATTGAGAGCAGTTTGTCAGTTGTGGAGTCGAAATATTCTGACAGCTGCCCGAATATGGTAATCGAGCGGGCTATTTGTAACGGATATGTGCTACGCGGCGCAGATATAGAGATATGGCTAAAGCCACACTCCCAATACTCTGCTGTTGCATTCATCCGGAGCTACGGGAAGCAACAAGAAATACCGAACTCTCGCAAACTAGGCTGGACGTTTCCAACTGCTCAAATAACCTTCCTAGATGATTATTAGAACACGAACATTTTCCAATATACACGCTAGGAGTCGTGAATTAGTTACAATCTCAGAAAACAGAGCAATGTGTCTTGATAGTGCTCACCATCTTCTGACCACGAACTGAAATTTGAGCGATATTAAACCCGATTACCCTTCACGAACTTGTCTGTTGGATGTTTGAAGATGTTCTTGAAACTGTGTGGATTGCCTTGAGTTGTTGACAACAAAGAAGATAGTTCGGCCATCTCCTGGTTATCTGTTAAAAAAACAAATCGACTATAAATCTCAACGAAATCTCGTGGTGAAAGAAGACGGTAGTGTAGTCGATTTCATATAGAAGTCAATGTTACAATTTCACTATGTTTACGTTCTCATGTTGAAAACAAAACGTGTTATAGTAAGTGTGTCTCTTGTCGAAAGCGAACATGCGAGCAAAAGTTTGGTGGCAGACCGCTAACCACCGCGCTATTAGAACATATCAAAGAACCGAATGGGAATCGAAGACATGGGACAAAGAACCGAATGGGAATTGTACTACACAGCGGAAATTGAGATATACAGTACCCTCCCGCCTTTCCGTTGGCGAAGACTATAGGTTCGAATTATATGGAGCGCCAACCGGCAGAATGTTATCCTTTGCGTGTCAAACACCCTTCTTTGGTCATTTTCGAGAATGAAATCATAGAAAGTTAAAAGGTTTGAAATGAACAAAAATAGTACCTCATCCGAGTATGACTTCATCCTCGTTTCGAATGCAATTATGAGGTGGTATAGGAGTGTTAGTTGGAATCTCAATATTCGTTCAGGTATATACGGGGAATTGATAGTGGTGATTATAGAGTAGAGCCTCAATGCGAAACAGTCTCTCGTGTAATCATGGTTACAATTACGCGCAGTACTCTTCCTGGGAGATTCCTATGAGAGTTCGCAAGTGGGTGGGGGAATAAAACTTTTTATTCAAATTAAATAATTTTTCCTAATTTTGAGCAAAATTATAGGACTGTTGTAAATACAGTGTCATTAATTATAGTCAGTCTAAATTGTGTTTGTGTCGTTTTACCTCTAAGTCATCATAACTTAGAATGAGTCTGCTCAATTTCATATCAAATATTCCGAAAACATGCATAACCTACGAAAATATCTCTGAATAGCAAGTATAATACAAAAAACCATCTACAAAAGGAAAACTGTCTACTTCGCAGTAAAGTATTGAACGGCAACTAATTAAAAATATTCAACCGTAACATCTATCTTCTCTTCGAATCGAGTAGCCGAAATTCGAAAGCTTTATTGAATGTGCGTCATAGCTCAATTACCTGTTGATTGATATGAATCTCCCGGGATTAGAATCAGCTTAGCTTTGCGCGCCTTTTTAATGAGCTACAGTACTCAAATTGCGGAGTCCAGGTGAAAATAAGGATAATGAGCCGGTAATATAGCGGCGAGCCTTCGGACGCTGAAGGGTGGTCGTTCTCACGTATTCTGTTTCATCTACCTGAAGACACTAACAGTTGAGTCTTACGTTCGAATCACTGTTTTCGAGTTTTACGCCATTCTGAAAAACACGGAACATTTCAGATTGCCAAATTATGTTTAAAGTACAAAGAAATGTGTTACTCTTCAATAGCTCTCCAAGAGCTTCTACATCAAAATGTCAACAACCAAACTGCGTGAAAGTTCCAAACAAATCAGAATGTGAGCTGTCAATCGAAAATAACCATATGTATCTGGATTGGTGACGTCTGAGGTAATGAACAGTCCTTCAGAGTCCTCCTGCTGGAAATTTGGCAGAAAACTGAAATATGTTTGATCTCTTCCGAAATACTTGTGAGATTCAAGTAACGTCTGTAAATGTAATGCAGTTGCTCTATTCGTTATAAATGAATGACAATGATTACCTTGTTCTTTGTTGTACCGAATAGTTTGTAAAAACCTTACGTTTTAAATCTAGTAGTTTTGACTTTTCAAGTTCTTGAATAAGGGTGTGCCTCAGACGTCTTACATGATATGGCATTTGGATATCATAGCGGTTCCTCCGGATTTCAAACCCCTCTCGATTTCTGAAACAAAACAATGATTGGAAGTGGAACGAATACAGAAAATATTTTCTTCAACATGATATTTAGCTCCTGAATCTGATGAACTATGCAAATAAACCACTGTGGGCTAAATCATCATGATGAAAATTTATTCGTTTCGAGAAAACATATTGTTCCAGTTGCTATCAAATTTCGCGCATTACTTTTACAGCACTATGTAACCACTCCGAATTGGAACCCCAAGAGTGACACTTTACCCTTGTTATTCATCCTATTCTGCAATGTCAACAACAACAGTTCATCCCAGAGTTCACAAGCGATCCGCTTGCATCAACCGTCAGTGGTGTTTTTGTTCTCCTTTTCAGGGAAACCTTTTATTTCCCGTCTTCTCCTATTTCTGCCGATGGTCTTCCGTTCGTTACACCGGTACCGACCGGTAGCCGCTTAATTGCGTGGGAACCGTGCAGTCCAGTTGAAGGCGTGAAAGGCGATCCCTTCCAAATCTGGCCAAATGCCTTCTCCCTCCATACCAATATTAGACTATGACCTTCGTATTTCCGTGACCAACACTTGAGATTCTCTTCAATCATATCTTCATGAACGTTCAGTAACGTCTGTAGCAACTTTGTTGGACATTACGTACGGGTTGTCGGGGCTCAAACTGAAGTCAAGTTTGCGATTACACACTCATTTGTACACTAAAAAGTTTACTACTCTTGTTATATAGGTGAAGTCACATATTACAGAGCACTAATGTGGATGTTGGGGTTATCTAGACGGGAAATAAGAACTAACCTACTTATCAGGATGTAGTTTAGTATTCAGATCAAAAGTATGAGTAATTCATTCTGTTAATGTTCGTTCTCATACTTTTTGTGATTGCGTTATATGCTCTAACATCAACCTATATTTCTGAATTTAGCAACTAGTTTTTGTAATTCAATTCGGAACTAAGAGTTACATGCATTTTCAACTTCCTGAATAGTTTCTATGCATGTGAATGCTATTTTTCGCTTTCTCCCGACACTAATCGTTTTCTAGTTTGTTTTGTTTCCAGTCTAACGTAATATAGATGTTCAGTATACGATCGGGTATTTGCAGCTAGGGCTAAACAAAATACGAAAAACATGCCAGACGCACATCCTCTCGAAGCACTTAACTTCCTACTTGGTTATTTTCATCGCGGAAAATGCTTTTATTCATGTATTACTTTCGGATAAGTTTGTACTCATTGCTTCATGCACACAACCGAACATCCTATATATTCCTTTTTAAGATGATCTCGACTATCTGTTCAGTGCATTATCGTAGAAGACCATTGCGCTGAAAACACTTGAAAGTCAACGTTTGACTGGAGCCTCCCACGTATGAGCTGCTCGGACAACACTAACTACAGTCAACACATAATCGGCGGCCAACCGTTCGTTTAAATCTGTACACAGATGAGGTTGTGGGATAGAAAATATCATAAGGATGCGTCACTCCGAGCACTCGGTTCAGTTTTGAACAGACGTCAACGTCTATGAGTGTTTCAGAGTCGAACGTGACTTCTCACCACTTCGAGGGTGTCTAAATAGTCCAAGCTTTGCACTTGTAGATAATAACAAATAACACTGATGCTCTATGATTATGAACTTTTCACACCTTGCTTCGCAGCTGTTATACCAGAACTCGTTTGCACCTTCTGGGTCGAAAAGTAACATGGAACAAACATACAGAATCTTACGACCAACAGCTGTTCTTCCACCCTCACTCTAGTTACCAATACACATGCTTTTTGCAGCACCGCATGTTCACAATATCTGTCTATTATCCCATCACCATCACTGTTTCCAATTAGAAGATACACATTTGCTGATCAAACAAACCATCGGCGAGCTGACAGTTTTTCCATCGTTCTCCGCTACGTTGATTATGTTGTTTTGCGGTTTTGTGACGAATTCCGTTGTTTTTCGATGAAAACATGTCTTACTTCGTTCATAATGTTTTGATGTACAAAATTTGAAAACTCAACGTTAGTTATGTTTGTGGTTTGCTCTGAGTAGTTTCAGTTTCAACATGTTTTCCTGGTTTTCTTCCGTCATCGCCCTCCCATTGGCTAATATTTGTGGTTATTCAAGAAATTGTCATTTTCAAGTATTTCCTCGGCCACTCTTGACCGTTCATTCTGTCCACCTCCAACACACTCATATTTCTCTTCCCCTTTAACAGATAAAGATAGAAAATAGTAACAATGGCACAGATATCAACTGTACTCGTTGTTTTCTTGATTTTTTGATCATTCCTCCCACTCAGTTTTGGAGTGCTGTTGAAAGAGATCAAAGACTGGAGGTTAAACTATATTCCTCGACTTGCAAGCGTAACCTTGCACAATTTGTTAAAATCCGGTGCATGTTATGAAAAAATTGCAGTCAACTTATTCTGTTTCCACAAACCTCAATTTAATGGAAATACTGGAAAGTGTGCTCACACAATCGTCACTCTCCTTGGACTTCTTCTTTCCAGTTGGTCTAGGATGCCCAGAACCTGTAGAAAGTCTTTCCTTGTTTACATGGAGTAATGAGAATACTTATTAATGAGTACAGTAAAATAACTTCGGAAAAAGAGCATTATTTATAAGTAGTACTCATCCTTCTACCTCTCTCTCGTTCTTCTTCTCATTATCCATTTCCTTCTTTCACCAATAGAATTATGCTCTGCCACCGGATGCCGTCATTTGTTTTCACGAAAGAATAGCGGAAAAAATAAAACTTCTGATTACTTTTGTTAGTTTTTGTTAAATGAAAATTTAGTGAAACTTTAACATGGAATAGACATTCAACCAATAAAAAAGGAGTTTGAGATTATGAAACACTCTTGTTGTAGTTAGTGTTCATAAACATACATCTGCTTTTCCGAGGGGCCAAGATGGTAATAATTCTAAAGTTTGGCAATATCTTTACAACGCAAACATGTCAAATATGTTGATAATTTAATTAATTTCGTATAGACTCATGCTCCTGCTGCCTCTAAAGATGCATGAGATATTCCACAATTTTGCGCAAATCTCATCCCCTCTTAGCCGCGGGCTGTGTATTATTTGCCATATGATCGAGCAACCGCAAAAACAAAAAGTTGACGCCTTTTCAGTTTTCTTCGTTGTATTATGATTCGAGAATTATAAGTAATTCATGTCATAACTGGGTCTCGCTGATGGAAAATCTTACAGACTAAAGTAGCAAAAATTTCAGTACAGTTATTTTGAGCCCATTCTCATTGAATACACAACTAAATAATTTGCTCGTCATCATTCGTACATTCATGTTCGGTCTACTCGAGAGGATTGTCAAAAACTACTTTTCAAAACCAACTTTGCAGTTGAAATTTGACTTTAGTTCATAGCAAATGTTGAAACATGGCTGAGTATGGCTTGCATTGCGAGTAGTCCGAGTTGTGGGAGGGTGTTGTTCTTGCAATCTGGCACAGAATCGTGTGTCCGTCTTGTTATGTCCACATTCATACTCATGCACTCCTTTTTGATCGTCTCGCTGAAAACGACTGTTCTATTCGAATTATGAAATCATGTGTTGCACGCACTTACTATCTTTTACAGTATAAGATCAAGACTCTAATGCAATTTCCTAACTTTTCACCTTTCGGAAAAAACTTTTGTTTAACTTTCCGCAACTAATACTTTCCCTCCTTGGCATTGCAAACAGTGCAAACCAAGAGAAGAATGTTCCAGAAAAGCTATGTTTCCTCTAGAGTATAACATTTGATAATCCGATCGCGTACTGTAGAGCGTTACGAATAATGGAAACGGGGTATCCGATGTACCAGTAGTTAATGAATGGAACGTGAGAAATGAATGAAATAACACTTTCGCGGTTTTCATTGCATACTCTCGAGTTGGGACGTGTTTCACACATTTTACGTAAAAACGCAGTTGACTAACAATATATTAGCATTTATATATTTGCATCCAGTCTTGTTTATACGTTTGTTTTCCCTAGAATGCAGCTGATTTATTTAGTGCTGTGTATATAAATAATTGTTTTTCCAACGACCAATCCTCGGAAAATGTGAGTTTAATTGTGTTTGTGACTAATTGAACCTACGTTCATTGTACAAGTAAAATTAAGTATTTTTTTTAGCTTTCAGAGCATTATTCACCATTTTCTTTTCTTGAAAGTTGTTTCAGTCCCTGTGTGAAGCCATGGAAAACACTTGCTATCATGAACATACATCGAACGAAGCTAGTTATAACTCCATTAGCGAAAGCATCTTTGCAGGTTTTGCAACGTTCAGATTGTTTCCCATGTATATTCTCGATCCAGCTATGTTTTTCTATTGTTGAATATCAATTCTAACCAAAACCAGCAGTTACTTCGTTCAAGTTCGTTGGTTGAAGAAGAACTGCCATATTCGCACTTCTTCGTTAAAGTTCGATGACTGATACGTACGTATTCTTCAGGATTTGTCGTTTCAGATGAGCGAAACATCGTCTCTGGCCTGGTGGGGACACTCGCCAGCCTGTTACCATGAGCCGAAAATTCATGACCACCCACTCTACTTCCAGTTAACAACCCTCAATATATATGCACTGTTACCGATTGCTTTACTGGGCATCGTGTTCAATACCAGCGCCCTGGTGAGTCCAAGATGGTGAACTTCATTATCATTATCTAACTATAACCTTTTTTTATTCCTGTTCGTCTCCCAACTCTCATTCAAGGCTCACCTTCACTCAATACTTGTATTGGTATCGGGTAAGACTTTCAAATAAGCGAAGGTAGCTTTTTCAATGCTCACTCACACGGAATCTCTAGAAATATCTAGAAATCTATGAAAGCCTTTCAACATTAATCCGTGAACAACATTCATTGCAATCCTTTGTAATTGCAAATAAAATCGGAGATATTTTTTATCGTCAATTCGTCGAAATTTCTGTTTGCACAGATGAAATCATGTCACCTTCTCCTAGTGTAAACAACGAGAAGAGGACTGTTATAGAGTTGGGCCGGATGTAGCAAGGAATATGCATGAAGACAAGATACTTCAAACGTTTGTAGCTAGTCATCATGATGGCGTTTCTAGAAAATACAAGCCAAAACGGTTGTTTCTCTTAGTTTTGCCGTCCCGTGAAGGGTTCCAATAAGTTTGGTCAGTTAGACTTCAACTTTCATTCGATCACCTTCTGTATGTGAATTTCAGGTATTTCTGTACCGTCCACCAAAAATAACGTCCGGCGTCTTTGTGTATCTGAAGGCGCTGCTTATTTTGGATCTCTGCCAGCTGCTGATTACAACTGCATCCGTTCTCGTTCCACAGATTTGTGACAGTCATCACTCGGTTAATCATACACTGTACGGAATGTGTATGATTGAAAGACGATTCGTGAAGCATACCATGCCTAGGTACGATTTCAAAAAGGTAGTTCAGACGTTCCCCGAACGAAATTTTCAAAACATTTTCCATAAACTGTATTTCAGATTCGAGTCAACTGTCAATACGTTTCATGTGTGGACTATCGCCGCGCTTTCCGCTCATCGATACTGGAAGGTGAACTTTTTCACGAAACTTTATAAATGGAACACACATTGCGTAACGTGCACATTTTGATGGCAATTCAATAAAATAAAAATAGAGATTTTCAAGAGCAAACTAACTATACTTATAACCACATATATACAGAATAGTTGGGCATCTCGTAATCACTCGTTCTCCAATTCTGATTCAACCAAGCCCATTGAAGTATTGAAAATGAGTTAATTTTCAGATCTCAAGACCAGTGATAGCTCGTCTGAGAGATACGGTTAGCAGAGCACACACGATGCTCGTCCTCATGTTCATGATTGCTATTCTGTTCCGACTTCCAATTTTCCTCGTGGAACTGGAGCTGAGATGGAAACCGAATTTGAAGATAAACAAACGCATTGCGGCGACAGAGGTTCACTCCTACGTCACATCATTCCGTGGCATAATTTGAGCAATCACTATAAAAACATAATAAGTCATTATAGCACTTTAAGAAAGTTTAGAATTAACTATTGCTCAAAAAAACGTGTCGGCAACACAACATTTACGTAGTTCCTGCTACAAAATGGAGAAAAGACCTATACTAGACGCCTAACGCAAGATCCAGTAACATTTGGGTCATTGTCGGGGCAATTATTACCATTTACGGGTATGTCATTTGATCAGCGGTTTTACAATATGGAATATAAAATGTAATTCTCAGTTGATCCTCCAAACTTGCAGGTTTTGTCTCCTTATCGTCTGATCTACCATTCGATACTGGACCCTCTTCTGAGTCACATCATTCCCTTTGCGTGGATGTCGCTGTTCTCACTGCTCACCCTCTACGAGATATTCCGCAGTCGCCACCTGGCCTATCAACAGATCGGATTCGATTTACCGAAAGGAAACGGCCTAACGTGAGCCTAACCAACTTGACAGCCACCTTGAATAGATGCGTCTCGCATTTTCCGCATCTAATCTATTTTTCCTTTCAGACAGCCGTTGACAACATGTTTTCGCAAGAAAACCGAAGTTTTACGACAAAAACAGGAACTTCGAGCAACTGTTTCGATCGTGCTCATCATTATTCTATATCTTCTCTTCCATTCTGCCAAACTGTATACAGTGGCTCGCAAATGGCAGCTTCTAGTACAGCACAAGTGTCCAAACAGGTGGGTTATATGGATTAACCATGATAAAAGTGAGGTAGAAGTAAGACAACTGCTCTGGAAACTCCCTCATACTGGAACACATCAGCGCACTTACTTCCGGTCTAAATTCTCTGAGAGTTACGTTATTCTTGTGCTACACCTTATCAATTGTACGTTACTGGTTCAGAACACAACAAATTCGTCACAGCAAAGAAACGAATCGGTAGAAAACAAATTTCCAGTTTACCAGCTCATTTCAGATCGGACTACTTCAACTCTCACGTGGCACATATTCTATCCATGGTGTCTGCGTCGGTAAATGCATTCGTTTTCATCGCCTTCACTAATCGTCTGAAGAAATACGTACAAATGTTGATAAGAAAAACCTCGCGAACTCTATCCAGCTCCAGTGATCGTTCGTTTAGTCCCAGAACTACCACGAGTTTAGAGGTGACACACTTTCCCGTCCCCCCTCACTCACATAATGTACAGCTTTAAAGGGGGCCAGAAAGGAAAGGTACTATGAAAGAGCTACTCGGGGTATTAGAACCAGCATTCCTATCTGCACTCCTCCAAGAATACTTCTCTGTTGATATTCCGTGCACAAATCTCTTAACAATGTTTCTGTTTCCCACACCAAATACATTCCATAATTTCAAGTTATATTGATCTTTGATTGTTTGTACATTACTACGATATGTTCTTTTGGGATCTTGTTTTTCTTTCCGTCGAGTAAGGAACATTGCAGGCAATTCGAATATTTCTGACGGTAGTTACTATATGTGTTTTATAAATACTTTCGTGATACCGTTTTTTTGGTCAAGCAGCAAAATCAATCTGCTATGAATGGGTAAAGTCCACCATAGCTCGTACTGCCGAGAGGATGCTAAGTTTGATACAATTACATCCACATCACTTCAGTGTTTCTATTCAAACGGTCAGGATTTCCAAACAACAGAAACAATCTAAATTCAATCAAAAACAGCACATATATACAAGCGGAACCTACATAGTCGCGATCAAATATTGTCATGCAAGTTATGTTAAACACATCGAAATGTAATACACTTTGCGGATGTACTCCGATTTTCAACGCGAAAGTTGACCAATATTCAACCCTGACCGCCTAATCTTTCAATTATGTTAATAAAACAGAATACAGCAAAATAATCGGGATTGATAATCAGACCTGCAGTAGTTATATTATGTTTTGATCACATTTTGATTCAAGATTTGACATGATCAACTGATAAAAATTAACCGGATTGAACGCAAAAACAAGAAGTTTGAAAATCTGACACCGTATAGAAGTGAGGCACTACATGGTAAGCAAGTATGCTTTTTTAGAGAGACGTTAATTCGTGGGACGGATAAACAAATCGAGTGTTCTATATCAACATAAAATAGATGACTACGTCACTACTGAACTAAACAGATGGAATTGTCACGTAAAATATTAACAACCATTGTAAGTTGGGCATTTTATCGTTACACGAAGTATGATGTATCTTGCATGCTTTCCGCAACTAGACATTCTACTAGCTCTATGCTAACCGACTCTTAATGACTAATTATCAGCCCTTATTGACCAGAATGAAGCAATAATAAAGCGAAATCTGAGCAGGTGAGCTTTTTGGCTTGTGTTGTAAATAGTGCTTTTTTTTTCTAGTGTTCTAACCTACAACAACAACAACAACAAAAGCTCACCTTTCCTACACCATTTAAAAAACTTTTTCAAAACGAGAAATAAAAATTCGAAAGCCGTTCGAAGATCAAAAGAGATCAGAAACTTCAGTGAGATCTGATAGCAACAACAAATCACGCAAACTCTTCAAATTTCAGTTTCTTTGCGCTCCTTCTCGCCCAGCTTCCGGGATAAAAGACCATCAATCGTATTGCGGAACTGAAACTATCCATATAGTATAAAAACGAGTGTAAAGAAAGTAAAGATCAGTTTTGGATAAATATGTACAAGAAATATAAAAGAAGCCCAATAAAAATATTTTGAGGAAAACTCTAATCTCGCTCGGTTTAAAATTTCAAAAAAGGATACCGAGTTTTTGGTTATCGGAAGAAAACTTCTGACTGCGACTCACAATAATCTAGCTTATACTCCGTTGTTTTCAAGAGAAGCGAGATTAGCATTTTCCTCAAAATATTTTTATTGGACTTCTTTTATATTTCTTGTACATATTTATCCAAAACTAATCTTTACTTTTATTACACTCGTTTTTTTATACTAATTGAACTCTTTTTCTATGGTTACGAAGTAACGGTCATTTTTGATAAAAAATGATATTTTTGAACAATAAGCTAAACAAGGAATCTTATGTTTTTCTATTGGAGTTTTAAACCGTGCCGTAGTGCAGAACGTTTGGTGTAGTTGTGACCTCGTTCAAGTGATAGCAAATTTTGTACTCCAGGCAGGAATCGAACCTCCGTTCGCCGTGCGTAAATAGAGCTTTTATCCAATCCGCCATTCAGACATGTGAATAGGAATGAAAACCAAGCTGAACCCGCCTGTCATGAGATCTCCATTGGAGAAAGTCCTCCTACTACACGTTAAACTCTTCTTTCATTTTTATTTTCACAACACCGCTCTATCCATAATTTTTTGCGAGGCCATTTTTGGCCGTCTCACACGTAATATTCAAATTTACAACACACCTGAGAAATACGTATACCTCAAATTTTTTATGGCTTTTCAACAGTGTAATAAATTTCGGAATAAGTTGATTTTGAGCAAAACTATGCCCAGATTTGAGGAGGCGGACACTTTTGTCGCCGCCGCCGCCGCCCCGCACGGAAGCCATTTCTGCGAGACGTTGGGTCCTCTAACTCCCCTCAACAAATTTCCTCCTGGAACGTGAACTTAATGTCTTGTAGACGTGTTGCCCTTCAGTAATTCATGCAAATATCTACGGATATGATCGACGTACTTTGAAGAAAATTGTAATAAACTGTTTTGTAATGTCTGCAGACCTCTGAACAAAAACTAATCCGCGCAGCGCTCCGCGCTGCGCCCGATTTAGTATTCACGTTCCGTATCATCGGTAAAAACGGAGCATTTCTCACCACTCGAAATTTTACGCCCAACTGAACCAATCTGTATTATATCGCGGGCATCCTCGAAATTATTCGATATAGCTCATATTGCTAACAGTTACTGACCAGTAACATTAACTCATAGTCAACATCATTCTTACTTATACTCCTATGTCCCTTCCCTAATTCAATCATCAACGTTGTCGAAAATGTTTCCGAACACTGTTTGTAATAAGGAATCGGAATCAAATGCTGAAATCGTTATCATTATCGAAAATAATAACGTGATTAAAAGACACTGGCCGTGCTGAAATCTTACTACATGAGTCTCAGTACGAATGAACGTTACTATACCTCGGGCATCGCGCGACTAAGAGTGGTTCTGTCGCGGGTCAGTGTTCGGTTTTGATCATAGTTAGCTGGCTGCCGTTCGTGTTTTGGAGCACTCATCGAAGTAGTTGGGCGCCGACTGGCATCCTGAAACATTCTATACATGTACAGAGTATTCATGAATGTTCATGATTGAATTGATGTTTTAGGTTCTGAACTCCAATCCCAAGGACCATGATTAAATTGGTAACCACAGTGGTTTCAATTTATACTCCTGAATAATGCATAAAACATATTTAAAAAAAACGAAACGAATTTGTGAAGAAAGAAAACGTCGGGTTAGCACATTAATTTAATTTTCAATTTCAGTAAGAGTAGTTTTTGCTTACTTTCGAGACTCAACATAACTACTCACATCCCGGCGAAACCCAACGGAGCGGTTGGGTTCGGATTTGACATCGGCAGTCTGATTGATGAGAGGACCATTGGGCAACATGTTCAAAGGCTCTCGATCTCCGTTCGACTGACGATCACTTTTCGTCCACTTCTGGTTGCGAATGCTCGACAAAAATCGTCTGTTCTGCAACTCGGAAAAGGTTGCAAAAAACAATAAAGATCAACTTTTGCCAATTCGTGTTCTTAATTTCGATACTTTCATCAGATCGTTATTTGAACAAGGTTCTATGTTTGCAAATAGTTCAAATCAACCATCACGTGAAAGGTGTACACTGACGTGAATTGAGGTTATTTTCTGATTAGTGTTACATCTTACGTAAATGTTAACCTCACTTTTTCATTAGTGAAACAACCGTTCTGCAAAACTAGCTTACTTTTGGAAGCGCCTCTTTTCGAACCAATCGATCTTGTCGGTTCTGCAGAAACACCATATATGCGTCGGCCGTATCTATTTCAGAATCCTTCACCACTGTCACAACGTTGTCATCGTAACGACGCCAAACGTTGTTCAGGGGATTCCGCGTGTACGCATAGTAATGACCTCGCGCAATCGCTCCTGCAAAAAAACAATTGTACAACAAAGTTGTTCGAAGCGATAAATATTGTGTATGAAGCCACATCTGGAAAGAATAGAACAAATCTTGTGAAGATGAAAAACGCCGGCTGTGTGAGATATCACATTTACATGGATTTTTGTGTGATTTTCAATGTCAACATAAAACAGCTTTTTCGAAAGTACGCACGAACACTACACGTAGTCAGTTATTCATTAGTTTGTATACTGGAACAAAACTTTTCTTTTTCATGTTGGAAACATGACGTTTTTAGAACTCACCGGTGTGACATACCAAACCGATAACATCATATATGAGTCCAACTCGTTCCTCTGGTGTATTTTTCCTGCAAAGTATACAAAGTGTGAAAAAGCGATTGAAAAACACGATACAATCTCGTGACTAAAGTTGTTGTTCAGTCGAGAACTCTTTTGTCTAAACAAAGTCTATTCCATTCGGTAATTAAAGAATTAAAATAGATATTCAACAGTTTCTATACCTGCCGGGTTTTTCGCAATACGCAGAGATATCAAACTTCTCCAATACGATATTGATTGGAGTGTCGATCTTGTTGATCACACCATGCTCCTGAAATAAGTTATCTTCAACATCTTATATAACGTACCATAAATCATTGTATTGAATCAACGTCAAAACGAACCATCCATATATTTTCGCATGCAATCTCAGCTTCGTTCTACGTTTCTATTTCGAACCTGTCGTTGAAATCGCTTCAGCATCGCAATGAGGATCCTGGGCGGTTTCTTGTAGTACGCTCTCTGTATTCCACCCTTTTCGAGACAGTTCTCGCATCGCCAACCATCCGTGAATGCAGGCAGAAAGTAGTGCTGTAATTCGAAAAAACATACATGTCCCGTACGCTTTCTTAATTTGCGGTAGTTTCAGTGAGTTTTGATACGAGGAAATTTCCGAGGTTTTCTAAGAGCACTGCAATGACAGCGCGCAATCAAGATTTGTAACTTTCCATACAATAATCATCCGAACTTCTATCTCTACAGAGTTCGAAAACATACTAATAAGAAATTTATATCAATGAGAAACTGTATCTCAAGTTTAGAAATAGCGGGACGTCTCTTTATGGATCAACACCTCTCTTGATTGCTGGAAATCTCGTGATCCTCGTGAATATCTTGACAATACCTTGAAAATTGTGTGCAACGTTGGATGATAGAATGTGGAACTGGAGTCGTACGAGTTGTGCGACACGATCATATCTTTTTCAGGTGCGAAAACACTGGAACACTTAACGTATAACCCAGAATCCAAAATACAACAAAATCAAACTACAAACCGAGCAGATTAGAGCAAAATGACCACACTTGCCTTTTTCTATAGAGCAACCCCTTTAGGCAATCGAAAGACCGCGCTGATGAAGATTTATATTATCTTTTACGTTTGAGGAAGGAACAGTCGGAAAACCCGTATGCAAGCATAACAAATTTTCTCTCCTTTACCCACGGTCAGTTGCACATACAAACAATTAATTGTGCCAACTGAATCAAAAACAGCTATTTCAATTAAAAAAACTCTTGTTGATAAACTATGAGAGGTTCAAAAGATTGAGAATGAAAATAAGTGGTACGCTTTTCCTTCACCCCCAAAACTATGCTCACAGGTGTTCATGTGAAATGTCGTCTAACTCACTTGTGTGGAGGATTTCTCCATTCTACCACCAAGCGAACGAATCGCGGCAGCCAGGGGAGAATGCGGGTGTGCTCGTCCATATTCCGTTGCACATTCGCCTCAATCAGAGGGGGGTTGCCGGGGTTGGAACTCAACACAGTTCCCTCAGGCAAGTTGTCGTCGTGCTGCAATAATACTACAACTGGTAAACAACTATGTGTTTCAAGAGAAGATGCGCATAAACGGTTATATCATTTGGACTTGACACATGATTCGACCCTGTAATTTTTTTTTCAGAAATTCAAAAACAAGTGTAATGCTTTGCTAACAAAACGTGTGTACTCTGCTCACAACTAATTTTATTCGGAATGATACTTATTATCCATGGGGTGAGACGCAATGAAACAAGTTGAGAAACCAACCATGGTTATTCTGAACATGTGAAACAGTTCGTGGAATCGTTCTCTAGGAGGGGCATTCACAACGGCACCCGAAGAAGAGAAAATGTTCTCCACGATATCCACGTAGGAAGAACTGATCGACATCTTACACAGAAACGGCTCTGTCATCCTGGGTTACTGTTTTCAACATAGAACACATATCGCCCCAAAAGTTTTTTGTGGCCTCCTTAATTACTTTACTTTTTTTTAAATACAAACGCTTTGCTTTGCGGAGTAATCTAACTGGTTATCTCTTCAACAAGGTTCTCGGTAATTGTATTCTCTCCTCAACTCTTCCACGAACCTTTCTCGACCGGCATGACTGATGATGGTATGCACGAAAATGCAGTTCACGTTTTCCAACCCGTCGAGTCCCAAAGGCAGGTTCTCGAGTTCAGTCGCATGAAATGAATCGCCGTCTGTGCTGAAACATACTTCACTTCTTTCACAAATGCTCCACAGATACTGGGAAAACATCAAGAAAAATGTGTTTCCTACTCTTACAATGCACATGCATGTACACATGTTGGCGATGACTGGTTCGAACCACCTGGCACTACTACACGAGTCGCTCTAGAACAGACAGACGGTGAAACAGTATAGTATGTTGAGCTGTTCTGTTGTGTTCTTAGTTTGATCCCGCTGAGTCCCAGTCGCACTTTGAGACAACTCAGATCAAACTACAAGTCAGAAATATACTCTTTATAAAACACAGAGTTAAAAAGAACTCACGTATTCCTCGGTCGACTGATATCGTAGGTCGTTACAAGGGATTGGGCGAAAGATGAAGAGTTGGTTTGGAAGAGCAGTAACTGTAACATTTACTATTTGAAAACGCAACTATTTTTTCACTGCCTCGCTGTTGCGGTTATACTAGTTTGGCTTACATTACATCTTCAAAATTTTGAATAATAACTACTGTTGTTTAGTCCATGTTGTATACATTATAAATACAACTTGTTTGGTCGATACAACTTTTCCGTAACTCATCTAGTTCACACTGCGTATTTTCTCATAATGATTCATTTTGGCTGACCTTGCTATGCGGAATTCCAGTTTCATGCGAGATCAACCTCGCCACACCCCGAATACCGCTTTCTGAATCCACATGCGTAGCGTGTCTGAACAGACCAATGAGAAGAAAACCAACGATACTTTATAAACACGATCCTACGAACAGCTAATGATCGTTGAAATTCAAATAGCGAAGTAATTCGAGTTTTAATCTAGGCGCGAAAATTGACACCCCAACAGTGCTCACTCTTGGGTCATTGGAATTTGAAGCAAATTGGAGAAAAAATGTTTCTAAATATTTACGTTCTCTCAAGTTAAACAATCTTTCCTTTTTTGATTTCGACAATTTCAAGTAGTCAAAAACTAATCACACAAACTATTGAGATTGGTATTTCAATTTTTCCACTGTTATCCAAAGACTCTGTTAGGTTCTATTGTACATGTGACATTTGTTTTCAATTGTCAGTCTGGAACTTCTCACACAGAACTCCGTATAACAAACCTGATCACACGGCCGTGTTTTCCTACTGGATAAACGACGGAATAATTGAGAAATGTCTGATGCCTGCAAGGAACACAGCGTCAAAATATGGTCTCGAAGGCGTTTCTGTTTCGCAATCAGGTTTATAGTACTCCCTATCGTGTACTTGAATGGATTTAAATCGATAAATCAATATAAACACAAAGTGCGTCTCTTCAGTAGTCCCAAAAAACACAGCGAGTTTTACGAACAGAACAAAAATGTTACCACCTCGTATTTGGTACAACTAAAAGAACTAACATTATACTGATATGACAAGGTTCATAAATGGCATGGAGTTTTTAATAAGTTTAAAATAAATCTAAGAACTCCGTTTAAGGAGACTCACAATTCGGGGAAGGACAAAGGGAGGACGTCGTGGTACATACTGCGCTCGCGACCCTCGAACCCACAATTAGGACAGAGTAGGGACTCACTGGAATGAAAACAGTCTTCTTCATTCATCTTAACGTTAATTTATCAAACATGACGAAGGCTCGAGTTATACATGCGTTGAACCAATTCAAATGTATTTGCATTGTTTTTGACCTACCCAACTAGCCCTCCACAGACCCTGGCGAAAACCGAGCTATCCGTTGTGGTGTGAGGACTCTGAAATAAAAGATTAGAGAGTTTCATTTATCTATTTTTTCTCTCTCCATGTCTCTCTATTGTCTCTCTACCTCTTTCTTTCTTTCTCTCTCTCTCTCTCTCGCTTTCTCTCCCCTTTTCTATATCTCTCTTCCCCCTTTCAATCTCTTTTTTTCTCACACATCCGCCTAAAACTAAATGAAACTGTCAGTTCTTACCTCATACAGATATTGGGTGAGCGTCATGAGGAATTCTTGGGCATCCTAAAAGTAACGCTCATTAATCTCCACTTTAACAAAACAACTTATCTGCCGAGATGAACAAGAAATAGGAATTACCTCCTGAGCTGTTTGACTGAAGACAGAGTTGTATCGGCTCATCAAGATATTCCTTATCCTCGCTATGTGATTGGCACCATCAGTGTTTTGCCTTGAATTACGGTATTTAGGTTGATTGGAGATATTTCATTCAAAAAAAATGCCATATACAAGACAGTGACAATATCTTCGTTGTAGTTTTACCTCGATACTCTTCCTGGTTTACGAATTTGAGCGAAAGACGATGGAACCAAACTACAAACGCAGTGGGGTAACATACATCGTATAGGGTATAGGCCTGTTTTAGGAAGAGCGTATCCTATGAAGTGGTCTGATATCATAATACTCTACATTATATTAACAGAATTGTTGAAAACCGAGATATTCCATGAAATTGGAACCTTCCTAGATGAAGCACACATATTGCTGGGTTTCTAATTTACTATATGATCGATATTTTAGTTTATTCCATGGATACAAAGGTTAAACCATCTGAGATAGGGACTGTTCAAAAAGGTGATTTGTAACCATGTTATGACTTCTAATGTTATCGAATTCACACAAGGGGTTTCATCTCAGTTCATATGGTAAGATGTAAAGTCTTTGTTTTTACTATCGATAAATGTAATTGAACTTACCACATTGCGTCTATCAGCTTTCCAAAAACAATGTTCAGATCATATTGCGAGCCTTCCGTTTTATCTGTCAGACTCTGGAACACATATCTCACGTGACACGTGTCAAGTACAGTGAAACTACCGAGACAACTCTATCTTGTTATTACACGTTTCAGATATGAGGGTGGTACGCAGGTACGAAATGTTTGCGGTACATAAATTATCAATGAATGAAATGAATTACATTTTTCTAGAACCAAGTTTACTACCACGTTTCTACAAATACCGCAGAACATGTAGAGCCTAAAATATCTCCAGATCGGTCACAGAACACAACGTAGCATTGTGATGTGACGATAAAAAATTGAAACGTGAACCAGAAAGGTGAAGTGTATCAATTCTCATACCTTTGGGTAATTCAAGTTGATCGATAAGAGAGTAACGTGCATAGTTTGAACTTTGAAAACTAGTACAAACCTCGACAAACGGTCTATGCTGTCCGTCCAGGTAGTAGGAAGCGAATGGTTCCATTGCTCCCACGCACTGCAGCACGGCATTCCAGTAACACGAGTTGCCCAGGTTCGGAAAACCCTGTAAAAATATATGTAATAATGCAGAATGATTGTGAATTACGTAACGTATGCTTAAGAAACCCAAGGTTTTATGTTGTGCGTGAACTTTATCGAATACACTGAGTGTACGAAAAGATTGGATTGTACACCAGGTGTTCTCTTTGTTTTTCGTAAAAAAAATTCGCGGAAGTAAAAAGAGGAGCGAACAAACTTTCAAGAAAACTTCTTCAAAACTTCTTGAAATTTGAAGAAAATAGCGGCATACAAAACAAAGAGATGAGTTATTACCTTTCGTAAAGGAATCATTGGGTCCTCCGTTGGAGCTGCGGTCCTTACCTGATTCCTAAATGAGTGAAATTAAATAATTTAAAACAAATAATTTATGCAAAAAGCAAACAAGAAGGTTCGCAAAACTGATTGACAAACTTCAAAAAAGATTGAGAAATCCGCTTACCCAGAAATAGTTTCCGCAGTCGCCACAGGTTCCTGAAATGATGAGCTTATCATAGTTATAACTACCAAAGAATTTTCACATCCCCGACCTCAGCAGCTGATTGATAATTGAAGATAAGTACAGATGTACTGATGAATGGTATACCCTTTCATAGTGAGCAATATCATACGTTATATTGAATACAAGAAATATGTTTTTTTTTGAATAAGCGTTGGTACAACGTTCAGAAACGCACTATCAGGACAATTGAAAGGCAGTATTTTCATATATACCACGAGTATGAGTGCGTGCTACTAATAATGAACCATAACAATGAATATCACGTATGAATTCATTATTTTGGCACCAACAAAGATTCACAAAAAGTTGCATTCAGGAATTTGAATAACATGTGTATTATGTGTACGATTATTACATAGTATTAAATAAGAAAAGAAGTGGTTGTGTATTAAATCATATGCATGGGGTTTGTTTCGGAATGTGTTCGCAGCGTTCTATTCAATGTGCGGCACAAGTTTCTGGAATAACAAAAAAATCAATTTGCTGTCCCCTGAGGCAATTTTTTGAATTGAGTCAACAACACACTGCTGCAACCTGTTGAAGTCAAATTACTTCACAATATTATTCAATATGAAGTTATTCACTAATTTAACGACTCTATGCCGGAATGCCAAAATTACATTGAAATGATTGTGGACGCAAATTTTCTTTCAACGAACTTTGCAGTTTTCACCCAGACAAGTATAACTACATCTGAGACAGTCGAAAGTTAAAATTGCGCATGAAACACACCTGGCTGGGATTACAAACACCAAAAGTAGAAATGGATATTTCTCCCTGCGTATTCTCTACCCTTCCTCATTCTGATTCCAGATATTTGAACGTATTTCATTTTTTCCAGTTAGGAGCTTTTTTCAACGTATAAACTTGAATAGAGTATAGTTCGTTTCAACCATCTATAGCAGCCAGTTACAGTAGATTTTAGTGGGTGGAGTCAATTGTGTTGGAAAGTTTCCAACAGCGACCAGCCTAACCAAAATTGTTGCATGAGCTGGTAATTGAACTCAGCTGCGATAGGTGGCGCGGGGCCCACAAGCAGCCGTCCATCTGAACATGATGGCGAAAACTAAAATTAGTGATATCCAACCATCTTTTCTGGTCGTTTTTGAATGCTTTTTTATTGCACAAAAAGTTCTTTAGATTACTCCCCGATTATGTGGTAACCTTCAGAAAACAGAAAACAACTAAAATAACCACTTTTCGAATATTTATTTGCAATGAAAATACTGGCAAGCTGCCAGATCAATCGCCTGCATTAGGATGTGCTCAGGCCAGCATGGCTGACTTCTATCAATGGTTGAAACAAACTATACCTTTTGTTGAAGTTTAGTGTTTCTTGGTAACGACTTCCATTGGGGTAGATTTCTCTGCTGTGTCTGTTGAGGGGGCTGCTGGCTCACCACCTGTACAGGAAAAATAAATATTTACAACATCTACTGCTTTTCATCATTGAAAAGTACAACAAAGTAGATGTTTTTTTTTTTCAAAATCAGTTCAAGTTCACACCTTTATAAATAATTGCTACTGTTTCACCAGCACCGTTTTAATTCGTATATTCTAATTGGCAGCAGTATTCATATTCTCGGTTCATTTAGTTTCGATTGAGTGGGATTGGATTGTCTAAAATTAAACATGGAAGAATCTAGTTAAGTACCAGAGAGTACATGTTTTATGGAACTTTCACAGTAGGATGCACAATGAAGAAAATTACTGTGACCGATCTCGGAGCGAAGCTAGATATAGGATTTCGCAAATTTAGCGCATGCGCAAGAGTCATTTTTTAATCATGATCCAGCTGGACATATTCACACGCTTGGAGTCGAATTAGTTTCGCAATTAGCAATAAATGGCATTCAAAAAAATTACGAATTTCATAGTAAAGTCATTTTCCAAAATGGTTCTAATTAATGAACAGTTCCTCACTTCCACTTGGCTCTTAATACTCGGAACAGCACTGTTTGTGGACAAGCATAATTCTTCTATTTTCATGGCTCCTTTATCTAATACAGTTGAATGTAATTATCACTCGGAAATTGTGAAAAGAAGAGTTACTATGTCAATTAAATAATTCTGCAATTGTTTCCTAGCAACATAAACTTTTAAGTCTCCTCTGTCTTGAACATAAAAAATATCTTAGTTTAATTTACAACAAGAAGATGACTTCTGTTCTTTCACATATTAATTTCAAATTTATCATAAAGTCAGCATGATTTAAAGAAGAGAGTATGTGCTTCTTCTTCCAAACATATGAATGATGTCAAAACACCAACTGTATTTCTCCCGATCATTGCCAATCTTCAACTAAAAACATATAAGTGTTTTTGTGTAATTTACATAACTAGTTATGCCTTTTCAATGAACAATATACTATGCAGTCATGAGGTTGACGAAACGCTATCGTAAAAATGGTAACTAGCGGAAACAATTTGGCCAATGGGGGCGGAAACATTTTTTCCCTCAGAAACTGGTGAATATCAAAACAAAGAAGACTAACTGCTTGAGGTTGTACGTTGGGCCTCTTCTTTCTTCCGAATAGGGCGTCTGTAAAAAGAATCTGTCACACATATGATGATATCCGTTGTTGTGTTAATTATTTCTTTCAATTGAAACGAATGTGCCTTTGAACATCCGTACTACCGGAGTAATTCAAAACAATTTGTTTTCAGTTTCTAAAAAAACGAAATGAGTATTACTTTTTTAGAATTGATACCAACTACCCCAAAAGTGGTATTCACATCATATGAGAAAATGAACTCATTGTTTTTGTGTGACAATGGCATGACCACTCCCTCTATGAAGGGGTTACGGTAGTTCAGTATGAAATGCATCTTTCGTACTGTATTATCAAAACTCACACCTTTAACTATATTTATTCTCAAAGATCAGTAGCTTATAGGAAAAGCGTTTCAACTGCTTTTCGAGAAAACTTCGAATTTGGAAATTGAAAGAAGTACAAAGTGAAGAAGAACGGCACTAAAGGCACAACTTGTTTGCTCTATTTTGTGGTTTTGAGTTGGAGTTCGTCATAAAAGTATACTGGATCAGATTCACACCTTACTAGGATGAGTACCCCGTTCACCTGACTACAGTCGTCTACAGTAGAAGTCATGGACTTCATTTTGCTGATTCAACCCTCAGCTAACAACACATGAGATATGTATGCAACTATCGGTTGGGTTGAATTTTAAACACCAATGTAATTGGAATTACGTACTTTCTATGTAGGAAAACTGAGTTCTATCCTAGAAAATAAACAGAAATGAATAGTTTTCGGCCACCTTTGAATCTTCGCAGCGTGGCTCGAAAACCGCCTCTCTCAGGACGGTTATACTCTCTTTCCGGTTTTGTTTTTTTCTTCACAGGCATGGTTTGGTACTTGTTGGCCGGGATTGAATAGAAGTTGGTCAGTTCCTGCCTTCCAGGCTCCACTGCAACACTTTGATGTGAATTTCCAGCACATATTTCCAGACTCGCACTTGATTTCAATGTTTTCTACTACATTGTATTTTTTGATGTACCGGCCCTGTTCCCACATTGCCATGAAACGAATGACAAGAATAGGCTTCAAAACAAATCTTTGAAGTTTGAAATACTCTGTGTAAGGCATTCATAGCACACGATGGACAATTCAAACGCTTCTGTTCTACAGGACACACATTCATCAGTGAGAAGGCAAGACCGAAGTCTAAACGCTCTTTGAAAACGAAAACACAACATTGTACTGAGAATAGTTACAGATGCGTTAAAACGCAAATCAGACCATATTTCGAGATTGACATTCTACATTCACTACATCCACTAATTACATTGGTCTCGAACAAAAAACAACAACCTCTGTGCAAAACGGCCCTCTCAGCTTGTTTTTGTATTGCCTCCATTTCCAGCCTTCGCCTGATCGTGTCAACCCTCGGGGCATGTTCTTGTTTCTATAATTTACAGCTGAATGATGACGATTATCTATGAAACGCTTGTTTTTACTGTAGCGCTAAACAATTGGCAGAGAACTGACAACGTTATTGGGCCGGCTGCTACCGTATGCCGGAATATCCCGTCAATTAAATAAATAAATGCAAGTTAACACAACAAATACCGTTTTTAAAAAACGTAAGTACACAAATCGACAACATTATATTTTAACCAACTGACGCTGTTCACAACATTGTAATTTTGTATGTCAACAAAACCAAAGTGAAAGAAAACTAGGAAAAACCTATTTTAAATGATCTCAACCCACCATTGTACCTCCGTTATGCTTGATTGATTCTCTCTGGGAAGATTGTGAAAATTCGAAGTTGCCCCCCTCTTGAACTTTTTGTCGATCTACATTTCGGAATTCCTAAATGTACACGGATACTAAATATCATATCACACAACAGCACTGAAAAGCTCTGTTGGTTCGGTTATACTATCCTTCAAACTGGGCTGCAAAAACTTTCACCACAATAATTGCCAAGTTCGATTAGAAACGGAACTATGGGGGCTATAGAATGGGGTTTTGAACGCATAATACACGTATAACCAATGAATCGGAATATAGAACGGAACATTGAAATTCCGTCGTGAAAACAATAATACTAATAAATTCACAATTGTAGTTACAATTCAGCAGTCATCATTTACCTCATTGTTCGTGTATTCTGTCATTCCGTGGTTCATCTTATCATACGACATTAGCTACTGAAAATGAAATAAGTGAAGGAGTGACAAATACCTATAAAAACAATGTTTTGAGTGAGGTATATCTCAGGTTCACTACAGAGTAAACTGACAATGACGTCGACACAGCGCTTTTGAGCGTGATTACGAATGAACACACTTCTTCAGATTCAACCTGGTTTCACACGTTTTACGTGGCTGTCAAATTCACTAGAAATGTATGATAGTCGAGGAGCCAAAATTGGGTGGGAGAATGTAAGAAGTCAGGGGAAGGTCTGACGTTCCTTGCCTTTCAACGGAATTCGCAGGTGGCTTTTATCAAAGGAAGCGCGCCATGCAGCTGACTCTTCCCAATTTCCAAACGAACAGACAGGAAGATGTTCGTCGAAAGTACGGTATTGCGCTCTGAGAAGTCTTTGGAACCTAAAATACCGGGATGGGTATTCCCTTCTGCCTTTGGTCTTGTACGGGACAGTTTACGACTATACCGAAGATTTTGAACGAAGTTTGCACGTTTGCAACCTACATAACCGGACCAAATAATGGCTAAGTCGAAATATTTACTCTTACTCCGGTATTTCAGGTTGCAACTAATCACAGCCAAAGACAACTGTGTTAACTGACCTCTAATAAATGTGTGTGATGTAGAGTGGAAAAGTTCAATCCATCTCTGGAACAACCAGAATAGTACATGCGATCGTCACGTTCGAGTGCGTTCTAAGTTCACTCTGTCCCTCTCGTACAAAGCTATGATAAAATTCAGATCTCAATCAAGACCAAACTAAGAGAGAATAGAAATACGAGTTAAAGAATCATAACTTTCGATAGGATATATCTTAAGGGCGCTAGTGTCGGATTTTCAAGAGTTTTTTTTTTAGAAAATTGAGGTGCGAAAAAGTAGAGGACCGTGCTCACTCTCGGAGTCATTTCTCAGTTTTCTTTGATTTTCAGAAATCTGTTTGGCAAAGTGACTAATGAAGACAAGATACCAAAACTACTCAAATCAACAAACCCAATTAACCGATTTCAGATTTAAATACTTTGCCTTTTACAACTTGGTGTAACCCGGGTCCCTTATGTAACCCGTTCCGCTCAACAAAAAAAAACCGTTCCGCCAAAAGAAGTGCACGAAGTTCAAGAGTTCAAAATGGACAGCAAAAACACATATGACGTTTCATTATCGGGATTTGTATTTTTTTCATGGCTACAATATAATGCAATACAATAATCAAATGAAAAAACACAAATGGTCTGTACATATGCGTTGTTCAGGGGAAACGGTGGAAACTTTGGGAAGGAAATTTTTTTGCAGGAACACACTATATAACTATCGTACCGCCGTTTATAAGCGACAGCACTACGAGTATGTTATCACAAACTATTTATAGCAGTTGGCACTGATGCAACTTGTATGTTAGTCAAAATCTGAATAGCGTTGATACGAAAACGATGAATTGTAAAATATTCCATCAGAATCGATTCTTTATCAGCTGAGAGTGCGATTTTACGTGGTGACTCACCGTGCAAACATAAAGATAGAAACAGTGTGGTGCAGGGGCTCCGCAGCATTTTCATCCCTCCTGAAACTGTATTAAACACGTCGAGACAAAACTTTGCCGTTGATTCGTGTCTAATTTACGAAAGAAAATTGACTCCAGCAATTAAACTAATTGCCACAACGTTTCTTTAGGAACCACGAGCTAAAATATGATTTTTGTTTTGCTGTGTTTGTAGTTTGATCGATGCAGAGTTTGAAAATTGTGGTATGTTTGACAAATGTAGAGGCTCCATAATAAAGTGGCCGAATCGGTGAATTTTAATTAGTGAAAACAAAATCTCGTGTTCATTGATCAGCTCAAGTTTGGTCGTTCGTATATTCCGAATGTGCATCTATGCGCCTCATGTTATCTCTAAACCGGCTTTGTTCAACTCATTTCCTAATATAAATCACAGAACCATACTCTCATAATTTTTGAAGAGATTTTCAAATATACTACTCATGAATCATATGATTTCTGCGATCGGTAAAAGGAGCGAGCGTCACCATTTTGTATTTTTTTTCAAACAGAAACTGAAACCCAAGTAGGACATTGACACAAAACACTGAATATATATACTTTATTGGGCAATTATCTTCGTGGTTGCTTGCAAATTGTACAGTCAGAGAATATGTGCAATATTCAAAAAAATAAGAAAATGAAAAACGAACAAATGCAATCCATAACATAAATGACATAGGAGATCATTGGCAACTGCAATTAGGGTAATTAATTATGATACGTCTTCACTTTGGTTTACTTACAAGACTTTCATTTTGATAGGCAGAGGTATTTCCAACACAAAAGACAACAAGTGTATGTTGAAACCTAGAGAATCTTCCGTTCACGAGGAGTTTCAGAAATACTATACTTGTCGACTCCTTCAATTAGGCATGACCACAAAAACCAGAACAAAAATTCAATTTTGGTATGAGGTCGATATATTCGCAAGCAACTGTAACAGTTCTAACAAACTTAATACAATAAATACTTTGATAGTGAAGTGTAATGACCTAACAGCATAATTTTGATATTGACACTTTGATTGCGTTCGTTAAGCAGCATTTTTCAAGTAAACATTTAAACAGATCAATGGTTTGGAAAGCGAAGTGAAAAAGGTACCGAGAAAGCAATGAGGGGAGAATCACAAGCAAATGGAACAAGAGGATGACACAATGAGCGACGGAGAACATTCCAATCGCCTTCGAAGCATTTATTTCGTTGGGCAAGTTTCGGTGGCGGGGGAGACAATCTGCAATGTCAGAAATCACGTGTAAAAAGTAAAATATGTTTCTTGGTTTTCTTCAAATTTAATGAGAGTCTTATAATGTAAAAACACCAAAAATGAGTCGAAACAGCGCCCGAAAAAACCAGCGACACAGCGCTTAATCACTGTGGTGGTTTAAAACTGATTAAAACTGCTCGAAACTTGTAGACGATGTCTTGGAGAGCTCGACAAAGATGAACATGATGTTAAACGGTCAGTTTCCCTCGAACGACGACTGTCGAATGAATATAGTCATCATGAAATAGTTTTCTAGCTTACTGCTTACAGGGAATTCCTACCATTTGCAGCGCGATACCCTTCCCAGATTAGTTTTCATCTACACATCGCTAGTGTCAATGGTACGACTAGATCATGAAGAGACCACGATAGTGAAAGATATTTGGAAAACATTAGCATTTTTTCAGAAGTGGCACAAAAAACTACAATAATCCATCATGTATTTGGTTCTTGGCTGTTTATATAAAAGACAGTTGAAGCATGGTTGAAAGGGTTGCCGGTGAACAATATTGTTCATACTCACCATGGTTTTTCTACCCCGTAATCATTGTTGTATTGGGCGATTGACTGGGCCAAGAACCCGCTGGTGGTTGTCCGAAGCTGTAAGCTGAAACACCACAAATGAGACACTCGGAAAAACTAGAGAATAACAAGATATACAACTGTAAACAATTCCGGAAAAATGTGTTGAAGGATCAAGTACACATTTTGTGTTCAAAAACTGTAAATTATCTTTTCTCATTTGCTCCATATAGTATTACTGGGAAGATATCATTCTGAGAACCCTCGATACATACACAAAGTGTGATGAAAGATGTTAGCACGTACGAGGGGGCATTCCATTGGGAGGTGGTCCCATCTGACCCATGGGTGGTCCTCCGGGAGTTCCTCCCATACCGTGTGCGGTCATCCCGTTGGGGGGAGCCATGTGGTTCATTGTGCCACCGTTTGGGGCACCCATATTCGGACCATTCATCATGCCCGGACCCATGCCAGACATTGCTTGTTGCATCTGGAAGATTGTGGTCTTGAAGATATAGGCTTGGTAGAACCAGTAAATAGTTCATGTCAAAGGCTGTCCACCCTCTTTTGATGCGAACCCTCTATCACTAATGTTTCGCTATTTTGAAAATCTTCATAGTCTTAACGTATACAAAATTATTGCACGTAATCTGCTAATCTTCAATCTGACGTGTATGACAATATTTCTTCTGAAGTCTGGACACTAAATTGAAACCTTGCGTTGAGTGTTGTAATATACTGTAAAAGGTCCTGGGTGGATGGAAAAGACCATAAAACACATTTCGCATCAATCGTATTCCGTGTATTTCCAATGGGGACATATTCGATCAGTAAATAGAGTGAGGCATTACCTGTAAGGCATTGGGATCGTATTGCGAGTTTTCGACCCTCGAGATGGTCCTTTCGTCCTCTTCCCCGTAGTCTCCTCCCATCATGGAAGGCTCGCCCACCACCATCACTTCTTGGTATCCCATGCCAGGAAACTGAAAACAGCTATACACAAAAAAACACAGAAAAACACCTGTTCACAAAGAACGCATGAGCCTTGTAACGTGGTACTGCAACATTTAGAACTGAAAAGACCGAAAATGAATCATAGAATGGCATCCTCATAAAACGATTGCTTTGCTTTCTATAGAAATATCAAATTTCAAAAACTTCCATTCTCAAAAAACATTGTGAACACGTAACTGTTTGAACTTTGACGTAGAGGAAGAGCCTGAGGTAACGCTCTTAAAGGCGACTTGGGAAGTTTGAGAACTATGTACTCACCGATCCGGGCATCGGATTGGCGGGAAACGAGGGATTGGATGGTGCTGGACTGGCGTTCGCCTTCTTGTTTTTCGCGTTGGCAGCCGGTTTCCGGGTCCGTTTCCGGGCCGGTTTCGGCTTCGTTTCTTCGACGGGGGCGGGCGGCATCATGGGCGGTTGACCTGGAAACATACAACATTACTTTCAAGTTTGACCTTTTTTGCAGAAGGGGCCTAGAATGTTGACTAGGATTGAGCCTGTATGGAGAACTGATTGAAACTGGAATTGAAAAATGATTTCTAAGAGGGTAGTTACAGCATAACTATAGTGGCTATTACAATGCTATTTAGGACCCAGAAAATATGAATTAGACACGAACTTGACAGAATAAACACGTATCAGTACCGAGGTCTTGTATTTGCCACTGATTGTAATATGGGAAGGCAGTAAATGAAACTCACTCAATCTCTGATGCATGTCTTGCATTTTGTGTTGGTGATGGAAAAGTGTCCTGCGGAGGGTGTCTCGAGGGTCCAGCTGAATTAATAATATCCACATAACACGAAAAGTGTATACTGTCTGAATCATCAGTAAAAGAATGAGCACTTTTTGGATTCTGCAGTTCTGCTCCAGATCTCACTGCCCAAACATCCCAAAACAAAGAATTTTCACCATTAATTATTGTACATTGTTAGGCATGAGATAATAGAGTGAAGAGATAATTCAATCAAGAAAAGTAACTATTCTAGAGAAAAACTACTGAGGAATGAATTTCTTCAAAAGGACACCACGACCGCTTAGGCCGCTGGAAGAAGGCGGTTGTTGTGTGAATATTCGTATATTAAAGCAAGCGGCGTTTCCCAGCTGCGTTATTATTTCAATAAGGGAATTGAGCAGCGCCGAGATGCGGACCCTCAAAAGGAGCACTAATACAACTAGTATCACAAATGTATCACAATCCCTTCCAAGGGAAAGCACAAGAATACAAACGAGAGAAATAGTGAGAAACGTAGAATTTTCAAGTTTTCAACCTCGAAATTTTCCAAAGTAAACATTACAATTCATCACTCAATTCATTCCGGGAAACTGTAATGTGCAAGAGAAATACTGGTAATCAACACGTGTTACTCTGTGCTGATGTGAAAATCATACATTTCTTGAACAACGGCTAACTTATTTACTGTCTTTGTGTGATGAATTCCATGAATAAGTAGAATTTTCGTCACATGTAAAACGAGTTAATTCATTTTCACCAATTCTGAAGTGCGGCGCTATTTATGATTCCTATAGCAGACTGAGCGCGAGTTTTAATGAACACTAATGGGTTGCTCACTCAAGCATGAGAAGTACCGTTAAGAATGCGGCTAAATGAGAACCTTTTGATCTAAGAACGAATGTAGAGAAGGATTATTACACCGTGTACGGGTTTTCTCGCTAATACTTGATTAAAACTAGACAAAAGGTAGGCTTACCCCTCCGGACATCTTGCTGTGGCTCATGAGCAACTGCATGGGCTCCAGGATTCGAGAGACGGAAAGACAGTTGAGCGTGTGCTGTGTGAGGCCCAACCTCGTCATGGGCATCGTCTTCTCTATATCAGCCGGTTGCAGCTCCTGAAAACAATAAAAATTTCAATATCATAAGTATTCACTTCTTCACTCTCTTTTCATATGTCGATTATGTCAATTTTGAACCATTAAGATACTACGCCTTTCAATCTTGTAGTACTACACAACATTTTCGTTGTCAAACGTGTTGATGTTAGAGTTATTTCCCCGATCTTTTTCAATCAGTAAGATTGCAAGTGCAACGTGTTCCTTTTTCCTGTCCAACTTCCCATTGATCGGAAAAGCAAAGAAACCAAAAAATGTAGTAAAATATTGTACATTGGGCGCCAACCACGTTACTGGAATATTGTTCTAAATTTACATGATAATATTCTTGGACACGCATTCAGCAATGGTAGTTCTATTCCAACAAATTCTACCGTGTGTTTTCAATAACTACTAGTTGAGTTCAGTATAGTGCTTCGTCTGGTGGGTATAGGTAACATTTTTTTCCAATTCATCAACACATGCCTGGACAAAATGACAAAAAGAGACATTTTCAACAATAGTCAAATACAAAAAGATGGGTGCAAACCGTCTGGAATCATCTACATGTACAGCTTCAATGTGATGAATCAGCGCAGACCATTTCCATGTAAAACGAGTGAATATACAAAAAAAAATCGTTATTCAAATACGTACTCGGTGAAGATTGGTCACGTTCAATGTAACAATTCGATTAAAAGTAGTACGATTATGTGGACCAATCTCGACGCATCGGTCCTTTACACTGCAAACAAAAATTGTATTGCAGTTCAAAGGACCAAAGCGTTAGGATTGGTCCACATAATCGTCCTTCTTTAAATCCGATAAACACGGTACCTTTGTCAATTCGTTCACAAAGAACTCCTGACTGTTGCGCAGTTCAATGGTCCACGTGCGAATGCGATGATTGAGGACTTCATCATAAGGGGTGAACTCTATGTACAGCTTGCACTCCGTGTGTACCTGAAATATCAAATTCATATCCGACGCTCAACAGTTTTTCAAAACTCCCAACATTCGAAAAAGAGTATTGCCGAGTAACTGTTATCGTATTTCACGTTTTTCACGAATGGCGGCTACTCAACTTCACTCGGATTCCAGAACAAGCCCTTATAAAATTAAACGAGAGAAAGAGATTGAATTTTAGATATATGTTTCTGCGCATTCATTATGTGCAATGAGGAAAAAACACCAAGGGTGAAACTAATTCAAAAACTAATATGATTGTCGTTTACTTGAACCAGTTTGCTTTTATTCACATTTTGACAGGAAGAACCATGTCCAAAACTTTTTGCAACAAAATTTTAACAAGATCAATATTTCTATTTGATCTTGTGTAATGAAAAATAGCTATGTCTCTTACGATCGAGTGTTTCCTCTCTTACGTGTGAACAACGCAAATTGTGTATGGGTGATTCAACATTGTAGTCTGTTCAATGGAGGTGGTTCGTACCTCAACAGGACAGGGTGCCTCTACTCGGGTCACTTGGAGGATGTTCTCGTTCTCGAAGGATATCAACCCATTCGGGTGCTGCGACTCCCTGCTAGACGCCCTGATCACGTAGTACAGCTCCTTCACTCCACTCTCCACAAAAGAGCGGAAGAACCGAGGTATCAACTGTCGACCAATCACTGAAAGTAATAGTGTTGACGAAGGAAGACGTAAAAATGTTACTACACTATAGTTTTAAAACTTACTCTAATAAATTAGGAGAATAGTGAAAAGAAAACAGAAGCGCCAGGATTCAGCCGAAACTGTGATGAAATTTTCTATTTCCGAACTTGATGTGTAGGATCATAGTACGATTATGATGTCTTGAAGACACTGTAAGCTAGATTATTCCGATTGAACTACCACATTAAAAGCTATGCTTGTGCGCATTTTTCCGTGTTTGAAAGAACGGAATATGTATTGCAAACAGACAAATCCAAAACAGATTCGAACTTGACTCGCACGAGGAAACAAAAGAACACATCAAATGCTGTGATTAAGGAAAAACTGGGGTTTTTTTTATCATGGAGAAGAACAACAATAAATAGACTCATAGAAAGAATACAACTCATATGCCAGATATTAGTGAAATAGTCATGTGACACTCGAATAACATTGTAAATATTTCCACCTCTTTATTGTAACGTTTCCCCTTTCTGAACAATTTAGACTCAACTATTAAAAGGTGAAACAAGTTTAATGTGACCATTATATACATTCAACTACATTTCGTACTTGATTTGTTTTATTGATAGTCAAATATAGTTGAATGTTTTGACTTACCGTACTTCTCTGGCTGGTTGTGGTCGTCTAAAAACACCACCCACATCCTGGCCTCGTCATCAAAAAACTCGTGCGAGAAGGCATCCCACCATTGTGCATAGTCTTTTTCGGAAATCTGAGACACGTAATATAATTTCCTTCTCAAAAAATTCAACCCATCTGATTGCTCTACATGTGAGCAAATGTTCTGCACCTTTAACCATGTATAAGTGTTACAAAAAATGGTAAAGACGTACAACAATGAGTTGTCATTTTATAGGATCTCCCCGATAACAAACTAAATGTTAGGTGGTGCTTACCCCAGAGTTATTGAAGATGTATAACCGTCGGTTCATGTCGTGTATTCGGAACTCGAGAGGGGTGGGTGCAGGTCCCATTGGTGGTTGGGCGGAGGGGGCCATTCCACTCGCCGCCTGCGGACCCCCGTTCGGCATTGGTCGCATCCTGAAACGATAATATATAAACAAACATTTCAATTTTTCATTTTTTTCTCTATTTTTTTTCTATTTTTTCAAAAAAATATGTGTGTGGCGTACATAAGGGAGGGCTGTGGCGTGCTGGTCTGAGCTGGTATCAAATAGGGACTGCTCGCTGCCTCGGACACAAATTGCGGTTGAGATCCATAGGCATAGCCGAATTCCTGCGCCGTGAACATGGTCTCGTCGACCATCATTCCGTTATTTTGAATAACGTGTTCGTACACGGGCGGATCGTGTTTCGGCTCCAGATCGGCCTTCTTCTTGCGAACTCGCGGTGCCTTGGGAGCCGACGGGTCCGCTTTAGGTTTCCGGGGCATCTTCAAAAAGGCCTATTTTAGGAAAACGTTGCAAAATCCAATAAACTTGAGAGAAATCAGCAAAAAAGTGAACACACTCAAACTAGAAATATTAACAGAAAGAGGGGTTTCTGAGAAAGTGAAAAATAGTAGCAGAAGCAACAGCAGAAGTACACGGATGTCTTGAATGGGAGATAATTACATTCACCTCCGAGCTCGAAAAGCAATCAATTTGAGCAGGTTCACTTCTAAAACAGAACACGTTTGGAGCACGAGAAAAAAATATAGTTAGATCTTAAATCTGGATCTAATCTTACAAAATTGTAGTTGAAATGTTCATCAAATGCGCATTCATACCTTTTTGTGATAGAGAACAAGCAGAAGGATAAAGAAACGGATTAGACGATTTTGAAGATTCCAGAGACACCAACAAATTCACAACAGTGGAACTTATAAAACGAGAAGGATTCGAGTGCGACAACAAGAATTTCATCTCTTGTCCAGAAGTTCAGAAACTTTTACACACACACCACCGCATTTCATAAGACAATCGGCAGAAAATAAATTTGAAAGGGTTGAAATTTCGTAGTGAGTAACACAGCGATATACCTATTCACAAAAAAAGATAAGTTGAGGGATACGTTGAGATGGTCTGCTGGAGAATAGCAAGGCCACGAGCAGATGTGCTCTAATCAAGGCAGTATTCAGAGATGGAAAAGACACTGGTGGGGGATAAGGCAACATACTAACCACTATAATAGTGGAACGCCGTTGAAACGATGCAGCGTGAGAATATTCGTTTTTATCAGAGGAAGTGTACCGACAATGAGAATTAGAAAGTAGGAGTATACATGAGAGATTACATACGAGGAAGAGATGATGGGAAGAGTTAGGGCATATATTATAAATCGACTAGTATGCTTGCAGATAAACTGAAACTACGTTAACGGGCTTATAAGAAGCGGATAAACAAACAAACTAAAGGAAACTATGTGGTACCAGGTAGGGCGAGGGACAAAACGAAAGATAGAAAAATGAAGGATTGTAAAAGAGAGGAAAAGTTGTGAAATAGTATAGAGTGAACGAAAAAAAAGTTTGGGAAAAAATAAACTGTCACCAAGCAGGTGAATCATCAAAGGTTACTTCAGTTATTCATGACATTTAGATCTAATTAAAATGAGTTAATGGTCACAAAATATTGTTGTTTTCCAGTAATTAGATAAAACAACCACAACAACAACGCTACTGAAAACGAAAGGATAACCCTGGAAGAGATAGGAGTCTAACGATTTACGTTTTATTGCAAAACCGTACAACTGAGCGATGAGTAGAGAGTACATTACTAAGACCACAATTTGAAGATTTGTTCGCATTCACTCATTAAGTGACATATTTCTGGGTACATGAATTTAGTTGTTGTCAAAAGTTTGACGTGAGACTTTCGAGCGCGAATGTTTGAAATACATTCGAGAAAGAAGGGTTAAGTGCCAACTTCTTAGTACACCAGTGGTTTTGAAGAGAAAACACTGTTGAAGAAGCATGCCCTGAAGAAGAAAGGTAGAATGGGTAGTTCAAATCTCAGTAGTAGTTCTCCTATCACAGCGTGAGCGAAAAGTGTTCGTGTTGTAACTGTAGTATGAAAAACAACAGTTGAAACGTGTTTACACACAAACGCACTGAATTGATTCTAATTCTACCAGAACTGCAGCAACGAGGTAGCAAAACAACTGTTGCATTTTGGTATTCAATACTAGTATAAATCAAATTCAATAGTTGAGGAGAAAGTGTGGGTTTAAAATGTCAAAGAAGTTGGTGATAATTTCCTCAAACAATGCGCATCGATTGAATACTGTATGAGACAAACAGAGTGTTGCGCAAATATGCGTCAACGACGAGTCCAACTTCAAATCTCGCAGAATTCAGAATATGAGTCAAAAGTCAAGGTTTATGTTCTTGGAGAATGCCAAAAAAGCGTTGTTTGGATGCGCAATGGTTCTCCTGTTCAATGTTTTGGCAACAATTCGCAATCACAAGGTGTACGTGGTAAACTCTTATTCAAACGGTGGAACACAATATAATCGAAGTGCAGCGTATTCCTAATACGATGATCAGAGCTTCACAGAGCAACAACAATCATGTTGAAAGACACACAAAAACCTAATAAAGCAAATGTCGGTGCACTTTATTATTATATGTATGAATTCTTGTTGTGATCGCGTCGACCAAATTATCTGCTGTTTTTGTGGAGGAGGTATCTGACTACGCACAATTACGAACAGTTCTCATCAATAAATCTCCATTGAACACGTAGGTGTGGTAAATGTGATAGAAAAGAATCGCCCACACCGATAACAGATAAGAGAATGAAACATCAACTATATAACATAACATACAATTAATCTATGTAACATAATACAAAGAGTGTGCCGTTCTCAAGTCAAATGTCACACGCCAAACTTTAATCATAATATACCGTAATCAGAAACAATCTCAGCTCCGCTATTGGTTGCAATCAAAGAATACAACATAGATTGCGGACGTACTACGATAATGCAATCGTTCAACGAGGATGCGTGCGAAAGGTTAATTATTGACAGTTTTTGGATATAATGAAAAAATCGACATGGTCGAGATTGTGATGCGGGCCATCGCGGCGCCAAGTTGTCAAGGTCGTCAAATATGGCACACGCAGCATGTTATCCATTAGAATCGAGTAGGGCACTTCTGTCCTTCCACTCACTTCCTTATCAAACTATAGATTACTCAAAGAGGAAAAAGCCATGGACTAGGTCGAAACGAATTTCGAGCGTATGCGACATGGTGGCCAGAGTCAGACGGATGAGAGCGAGAGAGCGAGAGGAAGCCCATGCAGGGCGGGACGGGGGTCATCCGGTGAAGCGAGATTATTGCTCGAAAGGAGAGCACAGACAGTTATCGATACGAGAGAGGATACAAGCGAGAGACGCAGAGTTAGGTTAGCAAATAGAAAGAGCGCCCTAGGGCAGGGGTCAGATGGGGGACAATTAACCCGGGGAGGGGGGGGGGGCATATCCTTGATAGGCGAGGGCAGCCGGGTGGACCAGTTTAGGGGGCTCATGATGTTTACAAGGAAGTCGGCTCAAGCCAGGCTACATCCATGAATCCGGTACACACGAGTATATCTCTCGAATGAATCGGCTCCCCTTCCCGATCGAAATCTGGGTTACCTTGAAGTGAAGATTGATCGGAAAGAAAGAGAAAAGATCCAGGTGTGCACGAGTATGCGACATTGACACAACGGTGTTTTTAGAAATAGTTACATCTGTTAACGAGTTGTAAAACTAAGTCACCGAAAGTGTATGAAGTGGAACCTCTACATCACAGAGAAAAGTGTAGTTACAGAGTTGTTTGACGTGAGGTCAAATTGATTTTGAGGCAATTACAGGATCAGACTACAGGAGAAGTTCAAGCACGAAGTACTGAGGTTTGCAATGATGGTACGAAATAGGCCTATGATTTAGAACAACGACGCTGTCAATGAAAAACCGGAAATATTATATTGATCCACGCAGTGCTGGTTGATCAGCTAAGCAGAATGTACCAAACAGGAACTGTTTCAACTCATATGTTCTCACTGAAGGATTTCAATAAGCTCAACACGAATACCAAGTGTGGGTAAAGTTGAAATGTAAGAAAATACGTTACAACGCGCAAGGAACAAAGCACAAATCCACATAAAGCCCTCCTGCAGGTTTTTGTAAATTTCCAATGGGTAGAGAAAATATTCCGCTCAACAAATTTAATCGAACAGAGAATGAATAGTAAGACCGTTATCGAAACAAACTATGCATACATGCATTTTCAGAACGTAAATTACGCCTACGTTTCACAACTTCAGTCATGATCATGATACACGATCACGATAGCTAGTGAGGGTAGTTTTTTTAAAGAGGCTGAAAAACAACGATAGAAAAGAGTGAAGGTCCCCAACCACAACTGATTCGCAACATGGGTATGACAATCGATCGATGAATAACTCGGTCATCGGATTTACAAAAAGATTGCGAAAAGTTTGTGTACTGTAGGTCTCTAAGCGCATACGAAGAACGCAATGCATACGTTAAGATAAACTTTTGTGGAGAAGAAACACAGAGTTACGGAGATAGAGAGAAGAGGGAGAAAGATATACTGAGAGAACAGGAGGAAAGAGATGAGAAAGCAAAGGTATTTTGCCATTTTGATTTACTAATTTTGTCATAATCAACGTTGGAAAAAATCAATGCAAAGTGTTAAGTTCAGCAGCAAATAGTACACTGGCGGCAAGAATAAAGAGTTATAAGTCGACCGCGCTGGCAATACATAAACACTGATTCATAAGGCATAAATGTCAGGGAACTGATTGAATAACTGGTCAGCGGAGCTCCAGCGTTTCTCAAATACTAACGTTCTGGAACTGCCAGAGATTATGAAAACGTGGCCGAACGTCGCAGAATGTCTTCTTCTGTTTTAAAAATCCGATGCAAGCACCAAATCATTGCTTTAAAGAGCTGTGTACTCCGTGAAGGGTCCAACAATTCCCTTACGTCACCGGTGAAAGTCAGGTTGTTCTCACAAAAATTAAAGATGGTAACAATAATGCTGCAGAACACAAACATATCGAAATAAATACAATTTTGGGCGAGCTAAGTTCGGTCAAATTGACTCACTATGAGGTTTTTAACATTTATTGCTCAAATCGTGAAAACCCTATACGACGTTCTTGGAAAATGTATAATTTGTCGAACTTAAGTTAGACTAAAACCCATTCGAGCACGTTAAGGAAACTTTATAGCAATACTTCGTCTGATAAAAAAAAAATTTAAACGCTTAAGCGTTTGAAATAAGTAGTGATAGTTTGAAATCCCCGCAAAGAATGAACCTAACAACAAATAGTTTGAACACTTCAAATACACTTCATCGAGAAAAAACTGCAAATAAACCCCTGAAAAGTAGTTGTGCCAACGCTTACCTGTTAGACCAGACACATACTTTTTTTCAAACACAAACACGCCCAGTAGTATTTTCGATAGGTTTGTCCAACAACTAAGAGTTGGAGAGTTTCAAACTCAAACAATTACAAATAGAAACCATTTCATGAAATGGGTTAGAGCGAGAGAAGATGTGTACCTACCCCATTGGATCGGACATGCTCATCGCCATTTGGCCACTGGGTGGCATCGGGGGAGTACTGTAGGACGCGGGACGACCGTTCATAGCCATCATCATGCCCCCTGAAAGCATTTTCAATGATTCCCTCAGTGATGAATAGATCGAATCCGATAAAAGGGTACGGTATCTCTGGCGACAAATAGACGATCGATGCCGAAAATTCCAGAGGAATAACAAATCGAAATGGTTTGCTTTTCAGACTCGAGTTTATCTGGAAATATAGTATAGTCGAAAGGGTCAGCAACAAAAGTATGACTTTTCTGACTCGAGTGAGCAACATATGGGCTTGTTTTCTTCAAATTACGCCAATCAGCCTGTGAAGAGTGCTGTGTTAGTTATATACCTGGGAATAAATAGGGAGTCATATTAGAAGATGAATACACTTTTCAAAGTATTCACACTTAGAGCTAAACACTAAACTGACTAAAAGTAACGACTTGTCAACTGGTTGCTTAGCGTGGGGAGTCAAACTTAAACCGAACACCAAGATACCGTTCATAAAACTTGTAGAATTTTGCCAAAAAAAATGAGTATGATCATGACTAAGTGAGCACTGTGCCAGTCATCGTACAACTTATCGCTTGTAGCTAGCATATGCCTACCAAGATACTCGCTCAATAGAATGGAGCGGCACGGCTGGTTGTAGTTTGAACCCGGGCGTTTGGGGCAGAATGGGAAAACTTTGCTGCGTTCGGGATCAAACTTCAAGTATATACTTGTTACCCACTAAAACTGAACTTTTCATCAATATGAAAGTAGAACTACATTCTACTTTCCGTTTCGGTAATATTTAGAAAGATTGGTTGCCCAATGAGGACTATACTGGCATTGTGCCCTGACTCATGAACCTCTGCGCTTAATGTATCTTTTGGTCCAACATCGTGCTGATTTGGCTAATTCATGGTAAAAAAAACCGTGTTCAAGAATATCCCGAATGTGATAACCCATCTTGCGTCTCATAACACAAATGTCATTACTCTGTTCTGGCTTCTCGCCTGGATACAAGGCAACGAAAATAACACGAAAAGCGAGAGACGAAAGATGAGATCTAGGTGCCGGGATATTCCAGCATACGTGCACATTGTGATAGAATAACAGCCATACCCGGTGTTGAGGGTGGTGGATTTCCTACGATAGTTCCAGAAACCATGTGTTGCATCAACTCGATAGGAGAACGCGCAGCGTGCGCGGGTGGCACTGAAGCCAACGTGTTGCTGAAATCAGGCGAGTTCTGTATTCAACCGAGTATTTTGTTAGCCGCATAAGTCAACCGTTAACCGAGTTGTTAACCACTTGAAAACCGTGTATTTCTCACGAAAGGCGTTGTAAAACGGGTTATAAAGTAGTTACTAGAGAAATGAGGAACCGGTCGGTTGGAACCCGGTTAATAGTGAACTGTTGCGGTTAGCGAAATACTCGGTTTCTTGTCGAATGTGCCCTAAAATTAACATGAATTGACACGTCAAGAGATCAAAAGAACAACAACTCGGAGAAATGAACACAAATGTAGGTATGGGGAAAAAACCAGTAGCTTCGATGAACCACAAGTGGACCCACGCTCTTCAGACAATATCAATAGTGAAAATCATAATAATTAAGTGTTGAAAAGTATAATACAAGGCCTAACGAAATGAAACTCTCAATTGTTAATGTACAGAGATTCTTGCTTGGAACTCTCTCAGTACACAAGTACAGTGTGCTGCCGACAGAACGTTGCTATCAGCTATTATTTATATTTTTTCTCTTGTATTGTTAAAACAACAAGCAGAGCTGTCAGCCAAATAGTGATCCCTCAACAGTTTGAACACAGAAGAATGGTTACTTGCCTAAATTTGTCCTACATCATACTCAAAACGGGAATATACCAAACATCAATGAATCGTATATATAAGTGAGCAAGCTAAGCTTCACACCAACTGCAGAATCAAACTGTCAAGGCATTATAAAAACGAAGAAGACAATCGTTATTCATGTTTCGCTTGGCCTTCAACCTGTGAAAGTATGTTTTGGGAAATAGAGTGAGTATGGTGTCTTATTCACTCGTCAGGTGCGGACGTTATTCGCGTGAGAAAGTAAAATGGCAGATGACAAATCCCAGTTGACCTACAGTACTTCTTCAGGTAAGATGAAGCTCTTTATCTTTGCAACATCCGCAACTGAAGGCAACCACAAATCGGCCAGAAATTGTTTACTAATGTGAATTTTTTTTATTATTCAGTCAACTAGGCTCGTAGTATTTCTTGATTATCAAAAAAGTATGTCCTCATATAAGGTTGCTGATGTTTATGATGGTTTAAATACGTCAATATGAAGGCACAGAGGGCATTCGTGAATGTAAGTTTGCGATGAGACCTTGGCTAGGGTCTTGGAGTAATTTTGCGAGGCGCAAAACATTCCAGCTAGAGAGAGAGAAGGCTGTCTGCGCCAAACAACATTGCTGCTGCCACCGCTATTGGTATCCAATACGTCATACTCTGAGAAACCGACACGAGCACCTTCTCAGCTGAATTTTTAAAATACCCGCGAATATGTGAACATTATCTAATCCAGACGCGCATGCCCTTTATGGAAAGTCATATTAGTAACCAACTGTCACTGTAGACCAACGAAAAGAGCGTATCCGAAGAGTTGTTTTCGTGCCGATTAAGTCAAAAATTACAGTGTGGTAGAAATCCAATAAGCTTCCGCGGACACATATAGGGGTGTGGTTTTGAGTGTGTGGTGAGCCAGAGGAAGGGTAATATTGGAACGGAGCCTTGTGGTCGAAACCTAATAAACGGGGCGGAGCATTGGCATATGAGGCAAACGATAAGATAATCTCGCTATTCAGGCATGATTCTCATAGAGAATACATCCCGTTTTTCAACAATTAGATGACAAAAGAACTTAGCATCTTTCAGCACAACAGGAGGGTGGCTGCGAGGGATTAGAGTTTGCATTGTGCAAGTACATATTGGAAGAGGTAGAGGAGAAGATTGCACTCTGGATGGTTCAACATAACCTTCCCCAACCATATCTTGTAAGTTTATTCACGGATGGATTAATGAAAGGTGAAATCGTTAAGAACAATTCTTCAATTAACGGCCAAAAAGTAGACCTAGAGGGAGGGGGTGGGGAATGGAACATTGAGATACTTTGGATTCGTTTAGATGCGTTTACTTTAGAACACAAACTTACACGATTTAATCAATGAATCTGTTACATTTGTACTTCCAGTCGTTTCAAATGACAAACTCAGTGAGCAATAAATATGCAAATCTTTCTTAGAATTATCCTCTCAAATGTTTGTACGCTTTTTTGATTCCATAAACGAAATCTTTGATAATATGATTGAAAGTTTTTGACTATATTCACACTCTCCATGTCCTATCGTCTTTGAACCTCGGCATTTGTGTAATGTATTGTTGGGTTTTCTTGTTAGACCGAACACGAGGTGATATGATGTTTTATTTAGTGCTGACGTTTCGGCGGGTTCGCCGTCTTCAGAGCCTGAAAAAGGCATCAGTCAACTATTTACAACAAAATCGATACAGTCGCGCCGGAATTCAACTCAAAAGTATTCCAAATAGTGCATAGAGAGCATGACTAACTCAAATCTAACAGAACTTTGACACACCTTATCCACCGAAGTGGTTGGAGAAATAGTGAGACAACCGAGTGAGACTGTTGACCGGAAGTAAATGAAGCACACTCAGAAATTGCATTTGCCAAGAAAAGGCACGAGATGCGTGGTAATTGAAATGCACTCGTCTTTCCTGTTCATGGTAGGAGACTTGGCACGTATCCAACAAGCTTCCAGCAGTTTCCGAGCAGAAACATCGCTCTCTACCCCTAGCACCGTAACTCGAATGTCAAAATGTGCGCCTTGATGTGAAATAATTCTATGGTTTCCCAATGCTGTGCCTTGTAAACTTTTGTCCCGTCCCCTGATGTGCTCTTTCAGACGAATATAAAGTTTGCGCCCAGTTTCCCCAATGTATTGCTCCCCGCACCCAGTACATTCTATGCAGTAAATACTACCCACTATCATGCAGTCACCCGGTTTACCGCTGGGGCATATTACGCACTGTGTTGTGGTGCACACTCTATCGTACATCCTATTCCGCACAAGCCGCTTCCTCAGATTGTCAGGGGGAGATTCTACCAAAGTAACGTAGTTGTCTAAATTCGCTCTCCTCAGGCAGTCTCTAATAGACCTGCTGACTTCATCGGAGATGAACGGCATGCAGAAGACAACTTTGTCGGATGTAAATGTACCTAGGTGATGTTGGTGGCGTGAGAACGTGCGCATGCCATTATACCCATTTGATAAGGCAATTACTTCTGCAAGTTGTTTCGACTCATCGCGCTCCTGAGCTCCTGAGCTTAGCTCCCGAGATGTTTTGTACATATTTCCAACTACTGCTTTTTTCGTAGCTGTTGGGTGAGCTGAACGCGCGTGTATAAGAATGTTCTTGCTGGTAGGTTTTCTGTACCACTTCACGTCAAATTCTGAAGGACCCTTTCTCACTCGTGTGTTCAAGAAAGGTAGCCAATCTTGCGCAGGTGTTTCACGAGTAAGGCGAATATGTCTTGACTGTTGATTCATGAGACTGAAACACTCGTTCATCTCATCTTGAGTGGATGTCACGATGAAACAGTCATCAATGTATCTACAGTAAAGAGTAGGCATTCGCTCGATTACGGGACTCTCAATCTTTGACATGAACGCAATCGCAAGAATCGGGGCTAGACGTTGACCCATAGCTAACCCTCTCAGTTGCTTGTAGTAGTTACCTGACCACCTAAACACTTTGCAGTCTACGCAGCCCTGAATTAGTAGCATAACTTGTGAGATCGATAATCCATGAGTGTCCATCTCAGCCCAATGATCTGTGAGGAGTTCGTGCACCGCTTCCAGAGCTGCCTCATTAGAGACGTTGGTGTACAAACTCTCCACATCAAAGGACTCAACAACAGATGACTTATCGATTTTAGTTCGCCGCAACTGCGATAGAAAATGCCTCGTGTTAGAAAGATGCGCGGGGATGAATTTGAGCAACCTAACAAGAATACCACTGAGAAACCAACTAATCCTGTCTGTTGGACCACCAACATTACTGATGATTGGACGAATTTTGTAATGTTTTGGATCCAAAGATTGAAAATTCGTCCCAGCTAGTTTATGAGTTTTGACCAAAGAATAGAAAACAGGACATGTTGGGTTTCTCAGAAGTAGACTGGATACGAACTTCTTACCCCAACCCATAGTGTGACCAATTGCTACCCATCTAGCGTTAAGAGCGAAGCTTTGTTTGTTAAATTCTGTGGGTGAAGAGTTTGCATACACGGACGCGTCAGTGTTAGTAGCATAACTTGTGAGATCGATAATCCATGAGTGTCCATTAGTTCAAGGCAAGTTGGATATTATGCATTATAGAAGTAGGAGAAGTAAACAAAGTTGAAAACGATAAAACTGGAAGAGATCAACAACTCATACGACAAACGGAAATAATCAACTTCATTTTAGAATTTAGACACCCATCATAATAACCTATGCCTAGTATGAACTATATGTACTATGGTGCAGCTTTTTCTAACGTTGTTTTTGCGCGCTTCAACGTTGTATTATAAAATGAGCAATGAACGTGAATACATCAAAATGATATTTTCACTGCAGAGTCGGACTCGTGGAAGTTCATGGAAATGTAGATTACAATCGAATGTTGTCTCGAACATTACAAAAAAAATTATCGAAATACTTTTTGTTAAACACAATCTTGCTCTAAGTAAATCTATGTAACGAAGGTTATACACACAGAAATGGATTGAACGTGAATCGAAGAAACGCCTGCGGTCATAAAGGTTTAAAGGTACAATTCTTCCGGAACCCAAGTTTTGAATTCGGCATGGAAGCGAGAGAAACAGTGAAACGAGTACGAAATACCTCTGTAACTTTAGTTATCAATTTTTACTCCGACAATATTCTATTACAGTAGTCTCAATAAACAGCGCCGACATAGCTAATTAAACTAGGTGCAATAAATCAAGTAGAGCTAAACGTTGCCACCAGAATTTACTATTGAACATTATTATTGAGACACGATTTAATTCCAATATTATGTAGCGGTATTATCAGAGAAAGGGACTGGGTCAAATATAGCAGAATCGTACAATTTTGCTGTGAGGGTGGGTGAGTGTCAGAACCAGAAATTCCAAAAGCTGGGAATCCAGGCAGTTATCACTTACCACTATTGAAAGTTTTTTGATCTGACGAAAAGGCAAGGAAAACAAATCATGTTATGAATGTTAAAACAAATCATGTTATCAAATCATGTTTAGTTACAATTTCACTGACCATTGTAAAAATATATGTAGAATTGCTAAGAGAAGAACCTTCAATATTTTCAAAACATTGAAGATCAAGAAACAAGAGGTTCTTGTCAAGCTGTACAAGACTTATGTACGCCCTATTGTAGAGAGCGGTTGTACCGTATTTAACTCGGATAGAGGTTCTGTCAAGTCACTTGAATCGGTTCAAAACGACTTCACTAGGAAGTTGTTTATGAGAAAAGGTGGATATACTTATTGTAGGGTACCCTCATCTGAAATACGTAACAGAATCCTAGGACTGAAATCTCTCCTCTGTCGCAGAGATAACTTCGATCTACTCATGGTTCATAAAATCGTTACCGGTCAAATAAGGCTGAAATCCTCTGACTTTTATAGTTTTTCCCAATCGAAAACTAGAGGAACATCTTCAAAGCTGAGTTTTCCCATACCAAAATCAAAATTGCGTCAACAATTTTTCTCTGTGCGAGCAGGATCGAAATATTTGAAACTGTCCAAAAAGAAGAGTTTACCATTTTCCGTTGCTAGTTTTAAACGTTTTATATCATAGCAATTTGACGTTTGTATTATACTACTGTGTTACTTCTACTATATTTAACTGTTGCTCTATCCTGTGATTATTGTCCCCAATTCATGACGTACGTGTGCAATATTATCTCCACAGTTTGATTTCTCATCTTTGAAGTTATCTTTTTCCAATTATATCTCAGTTTTTATCACACGCTTCACTTGCGTAATAAATTCATTCATTCATGAAGTGATTCTGTTTCATTCTCAAGTGTTGCCGAGTTCGCCGAGTATATCATAAATAGTGAAGCAATATAAATAATTAACATTAGTTAAATGAGGATATATCGAATGACTATGAATATGAGAATGAGAAATAGCTAGAAAAATTATAGAAATCAACTGATCTCAAATTATGTTACGGAATGTTCCTTATTGAACTAGCAGCGCAAGTCAATTTACTTACATTGTAAAATAATAGTCAGAGAACTTCATATATATCTACCAGGCGCGTAATGAAGACTTTTTTGGACAGAAATATGAAAACTTTTTGTTCCTAGATAAGTATTTTCCAACACAGAGACGTACGGAAGTCAAATGATGAGAGAAAGAATCAGAGATCTGAAATTAATTTCAAATTGACTAACCACGTTTATGAGATCACTATCACTAAGTTGACTCAGCGCAATGTTATAATTCAAATGGACAAAGCTTTGTGAGGAACGAGTAAGTAATGGTCCTTATGATAATGTCTTACCGAAATGAAGTGTAAATAGGTATAAGGTAAAGTATGAATAAGGTAATGTTATGTCATGGTATGATCATATATCGAAGGTGTTAGGTGAGGCGAATGCCTGTTGGACAATCAATGGATTGAGGCCTACGCGGCCGGGTCAACCAAAGACGAAAATACGCGGTCAGAGAGGTTTTTATGAAATCCCAGTCAGGAACAAACCGCGAAGATAGCAGACTTTCTATATGGGAACAATAGGTCAAAACGCTTGTATTGAACATCTCGTTATTGAACGCAGAATACATTGAACAAATTGGTTAGGCACTGGTACATTGCAATTGTTTTGCTCAAAATTGATGGTAAGTGTCTTTCTTTTCCTTTCATATCTCTGCGTGTGTTTTATTCTCTAGAGTATGTGCCTCTTCTGTACATATTCTATGCCATCAAACTGGTATTCAGAGTGTGACTACTAATCTACGGCTACTGTCGTCGGTATTACAGTAAGTTCGAATCCATGCTGATTAAACAGTTTATAACATAATATCAAAAATTAGTTCTTATTGAATCCTAAAACTACATTTAAAAAGCGACTTGTCGAAATTTGATTCCATTTCAAAATAGAGGAAAAACGGTGCGTATTTCATTTTTGAGCTAGAAAAAGAGTAAATCGATTTATTATAGCAACAAAATTGGAAGAACGCAATTAGACGAAGGGCAGCCCAGAATGACCCTGCATTGCTATGACAGATGGTTGAGAATGAGAAGAGGGATTAAGACCTTTGCAAACCTTATCCAATGACAATGCTATCTGTTTGTTGATACAAAAACTGCGCTGTGAAATTCATTTTCCGATTTGCGTTATCCCTGTTCAAGCAGTGAGTGATGACCTAATAAAAAGTCAGTGTTCGTATAGTTGATGGATAGCTTGGTGAAACAAGTTGAATATGTTATCAATTCAGTCATAGTATCAGAGCAGATTCCGAATAACACAGACAGAAGTTAGTTGTATGCATACATCTTAGAAAATATAAATCATCCAAGTTAGTCTTGAGCTCATTCAAGTTAGTCTGAACATTGTTGTTTGTTGATTCAACATAACATGAACAAATAATTACATTATGATCAATTATTTGACAATGGTTCACGGAACTACTCGATCTTGACTGGCAAGCTAATCACTTGTTATTTGTCATGGTTCACTGGAAATGGGTTCACTTAGCTTCAAATCAGCCGTCAAAACCACTACCTCTGGAAAACGCTGCGGACTGTTGTGGGCGGATTCACCATGAATTTGTTCGCAATTGTGTGTGCTAACATAATACGATTTTGAACCAAAACGTTGAGGTAGTACCTTCTGAAAATATTGTTAAGAAAATCCCGTCCAACAACATTTGTTCTATATACTTGTCCCAGTGGTGGTAGAAATCTACCTCAAGATTAGCTCACGAAATTGAAGCTTTCCCAATGAGTATGCTTCGGCTCAGCTCATGATATTATTATGAATCTTTTGATGGTAACTAGTAAATGAGTTCCTTCTTCAGTATCAGAAGCAACTGCAACCTCGCAAAGTGAGATATAGTAGGAAGCTCGAGTTTTATGGTTTCTATACGGTGTTCAGTCCGGACTTGGTTTACGCAACCTAATGTCCTGCTGAGTTATGTACATATATGATACCACAGTAAATAAGTTCCTTCTTCAGTGGACGAGCGAATCTCCAGTTTCAAAGTTTTTTTTCGTAGACTATCGAATGAACATATGAGAGAGGCTTCTCGGGTGAATCAGCAGCAAAAACCATGTGTCATAGTCCTTGTTGTGAATCAGTTCATAACTACATTCTGTATAGAAATATATTCTCGTAGCGGTCCGGGCGTTGGTTCATTCTCATATCACATGTAGTTTGCTAGAACTAAACATTTGGAAGCTACATAACGTTCAGACAAGATGTGGTTGAGAGATGTCCACCGGGTTTCGAGAAACTCACCAACACCTGATCAGCACATTTTTGCTGTTGGAGCATATCAATTGATATATTTAAATATTTCATTATTTATTCAACACATTCATGTACTCGACACATAAAAAAAAACATGAACTAGTGTATCACATGGTGTTCTCTCAACTTCTTGCTTCATGTGCTTTTCGATTTTTTCGAACGAGGGAGAGCCAAGGTTCAGAGCGCAAAGGGGCAAAGGAACAATGTTATATTTAACGTGACGTTGAGTTCAATTGATAAAGTAGTATCAAAATTTGGTGGGGTACGATTTATGAGGGATTCGCCATAAGTTTAACTAACTCACAAGAGTTACCAAACTTTTAACCTTTCGAATGGTGAGCATTGCCCACCGAACAATTTCTTTAAAAAAATGTAACGTCAAGTTTCAAGATGTGTATGATTACAATCATCATCATATTATGATTATTGTTTTAAAACAAATTCAAATAACATTAAAACAATCACTTCTTTCTGAGAACAAGTATGTAAAATGTATTTTTACTAATTCAGAAATATGAAAGTGACATACGAGTTAAGGCAGCGGGATCAAACTACAAACACAGTGGGATAGGACAACATACACCGACAACGAGAGACTATGGAGAAAAAACTTCTATTACCCTGGTTCATCACAGAGTGTAAATAAAATTTAAAAAAAAACATTCACGGTGTCCTGTACATGGAAATATGAAGAAAAAAAGTTAAGCTGAAGATGAAATTCTATTTCATTTCTCCTCGTAGAAGGAAAAGAATTCTTCGATAGATTCCACGCTCTTTCCTTTGAGAAGTTGAGGACTAATTCAGAGAAGACTCGATATATTATTTGCAGGGATGCAATCGGATACATTTTATGCAGTTCTACGTCAAAAACTTGCGAAGTCTGCCTTTGCATGTCTTAGCCTTCTGATATAACGCCTCTTAGCATTTTTATTCATGTAACAATGTTGAATTTTACTAATTTTAATATATTTTTCAATCATAACATCCCTACTTTTTTCGGGAACAGTAATCCACTGAATCAGGTATCAATCGTGCCCCACCGCTACCATGTTCAGTCCTTTAAACGTTTTGAATTTGTTTGAATTCAGAATTCGATTATTATATATTCGACACGTTACGTTATTGTGGTACTATTTTTAAGCTTCAATAGATAATACTGAACGTATGTTTCAATCTCTTTGTTTTTAACTCACGACCCTGCTCAAAAAGCGTTGCTTATTCCATAGTCCGGCACCGCGGCGTGTTCTAATTTATTTGAAAATTGCCATTCTATCTCTGAAAAATGTGCTTCGGGAGTGAAGATTACCTTCTCTCAAATACATTTTTTCTCTGCTTTTCAACCAGGCCCACTAAACTGCTACCCCCCCCCCCCCCCACAGGTCCGCCCTGCCCCACCTATCTGGCTGCAAAACGTCTTAATCTTAGAAATTCTAGGATTGTTATTCTATAATACATACTTCTGTTGTTTGTTGGTGTTTTGCATAATTAATAATTAGCAATATATTTAGGGGCTTGATCGATGGATCGGAAGGGCCGCGGGGACTTGAAGCCGCTTCCGTTCACTACCGGTAATGACGGAGAGGTAGACATCAATGACTACGATAAGGTGCGGTTTTGTTCAAATTATAGTAGTTAACAGAATAGTGGAAATCTGATGACATTTAGGAAATCATACACAATCTCTTTCAATTTCGTATTTTGTGTAATTTTTGCCAGAAGCAAGCAAAGCCCATCGCGTTTTTGATACTGCACATGGTTCTGTGGCCGTATTCACCAATCCTCGGGAAGCTAAAATACCTTCCCGCGGGAAGGTAGAGCACGAAAATAGTGTGCAGGTGAGGAGGGTCCAGAGGCGCGGGAAGCTTTTTTACTTTCCCGGGATCTTGGTGAATACGGCCACTGGTCTCCAACTACCCGCCGGTGGATCGAAAACAGATTAGAGACTTGTTACTTTGCACAATTCCATGTTTTTATTCCCGTTTTACTGCATACATCCTTGTCGGTGTACTTAGCTTCCAAAACAGTTAACTATATCTCATTTCCAGATCCGTATTGTTCATCGTATAGTGAACGATGGTAGAAGTCTTCCCATTGGATCGCGTACTCTGGCTACCGAAATGAGTTGTCCCATATGTCTGGATCTGCTAACTCAAACCATGACTGCAAAGGTTTGTTCAATGATGAATTTGTTTACGAAGTTAATATTGTTTTAAACTTAACCAGGCATCAACTCAAATAGAAGTTCACAGATAAGTTTATGTTCGATTGAGAATTCTAGTTCTGGTAGTATTTTTTAAAATCGTGGGTCCCGAATCATGCACTCCTTCTAACTAAAAAAAAGTCCGAATCGTTCAAGCATACTACAGACTATAACTTTTTAGCTGTTCAGTTTTAGTTCACCCATGTGATCAGGTCGTTTTACAGGAGTGTTTACATCGTTTTTGTTCCGAATGTATAACGATGGCGCTACAACGAGGAAATAAGGAATGTCCCACATGCAGAAAAAAATTGGTCTCCAAACGTTCTCTACGAGCCGATCCTAATTTCGATCTACTGATTTCTAAGGTACTGTTTCTCTATTGGTCTCGTGCTTAGCCTAGTCTCGTAAATTTGTAGAAAAGTTGGAGCACGTTGTGATTTATTTTATAAAATCGGCCGATGTTTTTAAACAACTGTTGTTGAACATAGCATCTTTAAGCTGCAGTACCCTTTGTTCGGTTCTTATTCCCTACTATCGTATAATTGGTTAGGATTTAGGTCTAGACTAATTTTGGTGTTCAGGTCATCGCTCAACATGTTTGGGAAGTCCATATTTTCTTTTTCAGATTTTTCCCGACCGTAGCATATACGATCATATGCAACTCCATGAAGTAGATTCGCTCACCTCACAGACGTCGACGAATGCACTCATGAATTCTATAGAAGAGGGAATGAAAGTACAAGAAGTCAACAGACGAAAACGAGTTCAAGGATCCTATGAGTTCGACAGTGAGTTACTGTTTATTTTAAACTGGAAATCTTTATATTAGATTTTAGGTGGTAAACATTACAAAATTGCAATGGTTTTTTTTCATTTCGAGCCGTTTTTTTGCGTAGCTGTAGAAGTCAATGTCATAAAATGCCTCACGGAATCTCCCCAAAATTTTGAGGCCTGAGCACAACTATATTTAATGAGATCTTACCATAGGAAACGAGAGCACGATATCTGAAGAACCGGGGAACTTGAACTATGTGAGTGAGTAATTACAGAACATCGTCGACGTAGAGAAAATGACGCCGATGACTGTCTGAATGATAGCCGTGACCACTCTCCCCCTCTCACCAATCATGAACGAACTACAGCAGGTCAGCGTCATGAACACTTTTAATTCTTCGAGTTGTCACTGTACAAGTTATATTAATCATACCCCAGTAAACTTTTCCCAAAAATTATTAAAAAAAATCAAAAATCGGCTACTGCCCAAAACGAGAAAATTTCACTATTTTTGATGCAGAATCGTTAATTTTCAAGTGTTTAGTTGTAAGAACGAACCACTTTTTGTGAAATAGTCTTACCTTACTGGTGTACGATGGTTATGCACACCGTGATAGTATGTACCCGGACCTTGTTAACAATCCCTGCTCAACCCAAACCTGCCGTAAATGGGATAAAATACAAAGACCCCAGTGGGTGGGAGGTTACCGAACTTCTGGTTCTGCTCGCCCTATTTTGGGGGTCTTATTTTATGCTATAAAATTCTATAAATAGAGTGCGTGGTTTTTTTATTTATCAGTAGAAAGTCATATTTTAGTTGATATTATCATAACCATATACCAGTAAGGTCTGACTAAGCGACGAAATATAATCCGTTTTCAGATGTAAACAAGTGAAAACTAAGGATTTTTCCTTAAAAGTAGACCGATTATCATCTTTTCGGCAGAAAAGTAGTACGTTTTTCAAGTTTTTCTGACTATTCGGACAACCTTGCTGGTGTATGATCATAACTATGCCTTGACAGTATCTGAAACATGAAGCCCAACCCGTTATTTTCATATTTCAATATTTAGTCTGTGAAAGATTGCAGCGGGGCTTGGACTATCTCTAATCTTAATTCTTTTAAGACGGGCTTACGTGTAGGGCTCGACACGGACTAAGACACACTGCGATTTTTCTGTAAGCAATATCCTCCTAAACATTACAGAGCGAATTAAATGATGCAAATCTGAGTATATTATGAATTTCGTGAACCACCAATTCTGGATTCCTGGGGCGATTGCATAGGTTTTTCAATCGTGCCATCTGTCTTTAATTTTACAAGCTGGCTGGCTGGAATCTTAAATTACTAAATTTACTCATTTTCCCAATTCCAATTACCCTTAAAATATCTGTCTGCTCTAATTTCATATTGAATGTTACGCCTCTTCTGTATACTAAATTTAGAATCGGTATATGAAGAACCCAGCCAGCCAGGCTGCGATTTTTCAATACTAATTTATCTTCAAAATTATTTTTTTGTGCTTAGGCTATTGAAATGGAACTGAAAAAGTATCAGGTCCGAGTAGTATATTGTGTCTTAAAAATTGGGTAGATCAATTTATCATCGCTGTACAAATGATGGTACTAATATATCTAACTGAATTTGTTCATTATAATATTATTCTTTCAGAATTGATGGGAATGGAGAACGTGTTTGAATGTAACCCACCGTCTCACATTGCTCCTAACTATGACTATTTGATTGATGACGATGACACTTATATGGAAGATATTGAAGATATTAACGAAGTGAGTTATTTTGGTTGTTGGACATATCTAGTTATTTCATTTTATGGAACTTTCCGTGGCCGGTGGAAACAGTTGATGCGTTGATGGTCAATGCTTATATATTTCGCTATAATTTTGAATTCATGTTTTCCGTACTAACCTAGCATTGTTCAGGAAACAAATGAGGATGGAGTTAAACAGGATCCCAGTGAAACTCACGATGATTGCTGCGATGAGTTCGATTCTATAGAGGTAAGGTTTTTTTATGAACTTTGAACCGTTTCTTTTTCGCCAAATGGGTTTCATATATTCAGAAGTGTGACGATTGTCACATATTAAGCCACTACAAGATATTAATTTGTTCTCATTTTCACCTGTGCCTAACAATTTCTTGCCTTAATTCTGGCTAAAACCGTAGTTCCAACCTCATGCTTATAGGAAGAATTACAAGCAGAACTCGAAGAGCTGGACGCACTGGAATTCGGTGAAATAGATGTAAGTTTATTGAGTTTTTTTAAAGAACAATAACAGCAAACATCATTACTTCAAATTCATTTATAGCTCCAGTCAGTGCTAAAAACATTGAGCTACTCCCCTAGTACGAGCCATTAGTGTTTTGTCCTGATTTTCTCGCTCTGCTCTCAGAAAAACGAGCTACCTTACTATTACTACGGTATGTACTATTTATAGTGTTTTAAATGTAGCCGTTCATTTCAGTACTACTGCCACAATTAGTCTGCAATTTTTTTCTTCGTTCAAGTGTTCTATTGGTTTTCAGTGCGACGACATGGGTCAGGGTCCAATATGTCAGAATGGACAATCAGAGACAAAAGGAGACGAAGTCGATGGCAGTTTAGACGATAGTTGGTTTCAATTTAGTAAATTTAAAGTTTTATTAAATCACGGTGGTTTCGACTTGCAGATTTTGACTTTAGCCGCCTCTAAAGTGAAGTAAATGGATAAATAATGAAAAAATGTCTACTTCCTTAAGAATATTGGTTGCACAAAACCTGGTTTAGAAGAACACTGTTTAACAATGTAACTGATTCCTCTATGAACACTGTCGCATTTTCATTACGGAAGCAGAAACGTGAATTTGTTGCAGGTGATAGCTCATCCTCTACGTACAGTTCGTCTGGGTGTTCTTCTTCTACTTCAGAGGAGACGTCTTCATTATCGGTAGTCTTGTCAGAAGGAGACTTGGACACTGAACAGGTGAGTTCATTTTTCTTTTTGTAATTCTACGGTATTCCTATAGTTTTCTCATTTACTATCTCAATCAGAATATCAGGCTCATCCATTACTAGAAGAGTATAGTTTTCTCCTTTCGAGTATACATGTCGACATAAACATTTTCGAGTATTTGAGTTTTAGCTCAAACCAGTCAAAACACAACGGGCAAGGATATTTGTTACAGAAAACTCCACATACTACATTCATCTCATATTTAGAGTCATCCCTCGGCTAGTTCTCTGACTGCTCTTGCCCAAGGTCTTGCAGGCATACATGAGTTGAGTGCTCCTCCTTCATTATCCACGGTCAGTTTTTCTGCGATTTCATCAGGTACTAGTGCAGTGTAGATAGTTTTGTGTACCCACATGTCCATTTTTGTTACTGCTGTATCATTACGATTAATTATTGTAACAAAAAATATTAAACTTAAATATTAAACCTATTACTGAAAAAAATTCTAAAATAAAATATTTTCTTACAGCACCACTAGAAAAAATTAAACCACATGATATTTTAATAAACGGAAAAAGTTTGTGAAGTTTGTTGTGCAGAGAATTCGAGGTAACATTTTTCAGCAACCATGCAATATGGATGATTTCGTTGTGCAACCTCCAAAGCATTGCATCCATCCCAAAGATAGATTGTCTCATTGGCTGGCCAATTCGCCATCATCACCTCAAACGCCGGAAGAAGATATGAACGTACTTCCCGAGCGGAGGGTCAGTCAGTTTTTGAAGAGTTATACGGCTCGCAACTTGTATCCAGCTTGGTTCTGTATATCACTACTTGTACAAACAACGTAAAAGTCATACTACAATTTCCAATCCAATAAGTAAAGCCTCACAGGATGGTTTCAACTGCCTCTTTACGGGGATTTCGTTCCTGTTGTTAACTTCCAGTGAGTTGTTAACCAGTCATTTGTTTTGAAATGTTTGCTCTGTTTTCAGTCAGACGATGGCGAAATCTTGGATCCTCCCATTGGTGGTTCGGAGGAGTTAGAAGCCGAACTTTTGCCTGCGTTATCTTTACTCGCCCGAAATTGTCCTGATGAACTTCGTATTCCTCGCTACGTACGTACAAAGCATGACACCACCAGTGAGTTACCTATGTATTCCATGCTTACTGCAGCCCGCCCATCTGAATCAGTCGCGTAAACATTTTTCATGACCTGTGTTAAGAATTTTCTATGAATATTTTTTGTTTCTTCTGCATTTCACTATATTTTCACAACAAAATGCAATGTTTCGCAACATGCATACATCATGCACGTTCTCATAAGTTTCATTTACAATATTTCGCAGTGGAGCATTTGTCGGAATTTTTACACCAACGAGCTATGGAGGAGGCACAATCGAACCAGTACGATTTCGATGCCGACCCGGTTCCAACAATTCCAAAACCGCAACATTTTTACGTGTTTGTGAGTTTCACATACATACATACATACATACAAAATAGATAAATATATGCATTAGTTACACACATACTTACATATCGTATAATAGATTCACTCTCGGTAAATCTTTTTTCAGCATCATTGTTATGCTTGCAGAGTCGGACGGGAGGTCATCACATTAGAAAGATTTTCCTGCACGAAAGCATGGCCATGGCAGCTTCAGCGATGACGAAGGGAGATCATTTAGTTAGTATTCGTACCTTTGTGGTTATCTTTTGCTTTCTGTTTCTAGACATTACGAACGTGTGGAGAAAGAGCATTTTTCAGGTGATGTTTTTCGATACTGCTGGCATAGAACTTCGTGGCCAAAAGCAGAGTGTTCTCTCCGACGTGGTTCCTGCTCATTTCTTATCTCTTCCCACTGTATAATTAATTCTTAGGAAACAACATAACACCCCATTATAATAACATGTACTGATACTTTATACTTTCCGAAATTCTATATTACGTACCCTTGATCCCACAGTTGTGATTTTACGAGTATTTCTTTTATGCTATAGACTGATGATGAATCTCGAATTGATCTTGACTTTTATTTACAATTGAACATTTTGAATAAAACATTTGGATAAAACAACGAGATCGTTAATGGGCGAGACGATGGGAAAGACCAAATGAAAGAAGATATGTAATCAAAGAACAGAACGGTCAAAACAATTCTAGCTAAATCACTCGTTTGACTAGAGCAACACTCGTAGAAGTACTATTCTTACCTAATATTTCAAAAACATATACTAAACTGGAGCACTAAGAGATCTGATACGTCCTTCTTCCTGAGCAGATACCACTGTCCTTGACAAAGATCGAACCTTAATTAAACATCATAACCAAAACTGAGAAATATAAAGAGCAGCTTACAGGTTTGTGAATGAAAGTGATATGAAAGTCAAACTATCAGGACTCAAAACATGAACAACTCACCTGTCTCGGTAGAACATGTAAGTTGGTGTGACGAACATCATAACCATTCGGAGAAGCTGAAAAGGTATACTTCAGAACATTATCCAAAAAGATTTTTACGGCCATCCAAGAATGCAGATCCCTTCTATCTAGTGAGGATGTTGAAATATAACTCGAAAATTCCACAACAAGAGTTTCCCCCGAACGCGAATAACATTTCGAACTCAATTGACAGCCGTAATCTAGAGAAACCTGAATGCTTTCATCACTCCGCCAGGATGGGTCAAGTGCACGTGATCCTATAAGGATCATCAGTACTTCATCAACTACATACCAGGCTCGAAGAGGGCGATAGAAATATATTTCTGAATCGGAAGTCTGCTTAACTCTCGCATTTGGTACGACTTGCATAAGATCAGATTACCTGTTTGGTTGTCTACATAGACGTGTTGAGGAGGTGAAGGTGATCTACTGGTTGGCTGCTCTCCTGCAATTATCACCATGACAAGATGTATGTTCATTTTATGAGTCATAAGAACTACACCATTTAAAAAGCTGCTTTAGTTATAATTTAGAACGGAAAAATTTTTGTATTTAGAAAAGGGCCCCAATTAATATTTGATTTTTACCTCTAGCTCTTCTTGAGTACCGTTGTCCCTGTTTCGGTTCTGGTAGCACACGTTCTGGTTTCAGAATGAAATACTCAAAGTCCATGAAACAGCGTTGACGGAGTTTGCGGGAGCCCTTACGACCACTTCTAGCGGTGCTACCTGCAAACGAGGGGTGACTACGAATGTGCGAGTACCAGAATACAATCAATCAAGAGATCATAAAAATAACTAGTCAGGAATAGCTATGGAAACCAAGAATATTCGTATGAACAGTTTTGCATGGTTACAGAGAGCACTAGCCTGTGGTAATAAACAAACACAAATAAAAACCACACTGCCTACTTTGCCTGAGATATTTTGCAACATGTTTTGCTATCCATGTGAATAAGGTTGTTACAGTCAAAAAGCAAGAGAACCTTTTTTCATTAGCAAGCACAAATTCAAGACTGGAGAACGTAGTATACCGAAAATGAAGGGCTAACGAAAGAGAAAGAACGAAATTCGTAGAGAACAGCAGGAGAATCTCACCTCGTTTCCCTTTCACAGGCAGCTGTGGCATCGTATAAGATTCACCGGAAGAGGCCTCACTCGAACATGGACTAATAGAACCTATTGATTCTTGTCCACGTGCTATGCTTGTCGCTGCATTCAGAGGGGGATTCGTTTTGGATCGAGTGCAAATCGGCGATTCAGGCCTGTTATCGAACAGAGCGAACACTGCAACATTAGTAATATGCTTCAGCGTTTCAGCTAGAATCATACAAAAGGCTACATTATCACTTCTCATCTCATACCATCTTTGAAACTGAAACATCGCACAGTCTGACTCCCGTGATATTTACTGAAATGCGTGGGTAACGGTCGACATCTGTGGACCATTTTTCGAGTTCAACGAAGCTCACAAGAATGCCAACTACACTTGAGAAAATAACTGATTGAACGACAATAGCAATCGAAGAAAAGAACGAAAACATGACTCACCTTCCTCGAATATATTCCTGACAGATCGCGTGTTAATCCGTTCGTACTGTGTTGTTACTGTTCTTTTATGTAAAGATGCACCGTTAGCACGATATAGCCTGAAATCAATGAACCGTTCGCAGAGCAGAGTCGTACCAAACGTTTATACATTCGCAGAGCAAAGTGTCAAACGTGTACACATCGAATATTTTTTCAAACGTCGTAGTTCGAATTCCACCCCCTCATCTATTTTTCGAATTTGCACTTTCATTTGAAGTATGTGAGACTGAGAATTTGGAACATCGTTCCACAAGTTGACATACTCTTCATGAATAGTCATACCCCAGTGATCAGTGAAGTTGTCTGAACAGCCAGAAAAATATTTGAAAAAAAGGTATACTTACGCCGAAAACGACAGAATATGCTAGAATGATCAGATAACTCACCTATAATCCGTCTCCCTTAGACCATAACTACGTTTTCTTCCATTTGTATTCACGTGGGACGCATTATCCCCATCGACCACCCGTGGGGAGGTTCCTTCAGATTCGCTGTTCCCAGTCTTATCTGATTGCAAATCTTCGACTTGTACAGTCGTATTTGTCTGAGAGAAAGCTCCTCGACACATTCTGCAACATTCCGCAGTTATATGCTAATGCGTAGCGCTTTAAACATGTCGAGTAGGCTCATCCGCTCACAATTTTGTGGCCACACGGGAAGGAACAGAAGCGAGGCTGATCTCTTTTCATCGGTATAGATCATACACGAAATGTCAAACACAGGTCTCCAGTCATATAATTATTTTACATTTCACATCTATTAACCACAACTAAACAATTAAAGAAGGACGATTATGTGGTCCAATCGCAACGGTTCAGTCCTTTAAACTTTAAACTGCAATACATTTTTCAATTGCAGTTTAAAGGACCGTTGATTGGTCCACATTATCGTCCATCTTTAACACTGAACAACCTACCTTTCACAAGTGACACACTCGCATCGCTCATTGGCATCTCCAAAAAAGTTATCACCATAATAACAGGTAATTTCCTTCCCAGTATCAATATCTCGTAATACCTGAAAAACAAAATGAATTCATATTTTAGTAAAGCAAAACATGGGAGGTATAAAAGCAAGAGCATATTGAAAGACCTTGCATGCAGCATGCCTTGAAAGCACGAGAACGAGACTGCCAAATAGCACATAATTACAACTTTGACTCTTGTTAACAAATACTACCTGAATGAGAGCAGTATCTCCATTTGGAACAAAACGACAATTTGGTCTACAATCGTGGTTGATATATGCGCCTGGGCCAAGCCACAGTTGAGCTCTCTGCTTCCTGCAAATAGAAAGAAAACTGTTGAGTCGCTCATACACGCAAACACATGAACGTTTAAGAAAATTATTTGTTTACGAGATCCATTTCACCATGGCTACGATAACCACGAGTGAAAACTGCTATCGACTATGAAGTTTTGATAGGAGTTAATGATTCTAGTTCCTTCATACTCAGAAACTCAGCTTCTGTGCTTATTCGAAACGAAGAACCTACACAAATTCAGCTGTTAGAATGCTACTTTGCTCTGAAAGTCTAGAAAATTACTTGGAGATGTATTAGCTAAAGGGGAGAGCTAAAATATACACTGCCAAAGATATGTCACTGATGTCAATGTCAATGGCAATAAAAAACTGACCGTGTGCTATACATGACCGAAAAATCATTGGTGTCCTTTTTGAGCAAATCGGCCTCCTCCTGTTTCGACATGTCTCCAATTACTCCAGTCAAAAGTTCAATAACTTCTCCCTTTCGCCTGAAACAGTATGAACCAAATAAAACGTTTTGAACTACGTACTACAGAAATGTGAAAAAAAAAAGAGTGGGTATCGAGCAATTTAGCAGAGTAAGCCCTTACTGACCAAAATAAGAGTCAGTTAGCCAAATTCACGATTGGAATGAGAATTATTGTCACAGACAGAAAAAAACCATAAATCACCTTGAAGCATTGAACGAACCGAAGGAAATGACTGAAATAAAAAAAACTAACCATTCTCTCGTGACTACGATCATGGCTCCAAGACGACCTTCGGCCGAATATCGGGTACATGGACGGATCGTGAACCCAGAGAAGATATTGTAGAACTGCAGGAAACGAACCAACTGAAGACAAGGCAAATACTGTATTCATACTGCACGCTGCATTTATACATTTCCATTTTCCGATATATTAGAATACTAGTAAGAGTGACCATGCACACGTGCAACTTTTTAACCACAACGAGACATATGATATTTAGCCAATTTCGACTACCTTTCTCTGCGATTTTAACGTAACTTTCGATTTTGTTCGTTTTTTAGAGAAGATTTCATACATTTAGGTCACGCCTAGACGATGTCATGAAAATCGCCTGGTTCCAATGCTTATGTTGACAACTAAAACAGATTTTTGGTGTAACACAATGTAAAAAAACGGATTGAAAGTTAAGGAACCCAAAAGGAGTAGATGAATATTGAAGAAAAATTAACTCACGTGATTCTTGAAATTCGTCTGTTCCTTCGGGGAGATATTGTCGAACCACTTTCGAACAAACTCAACACTGAGCAAACCCTACAAAAAGTCAGTGTTTTGGATTACATACGCATAGTTGGGTATTACTTTGGAAATTATAAAAAAATGAATTATAATCAGTATCAGGTTCATGGTTAAAATTGGATGAAAAAGAAGCCGTCTCCTTAATTCACTCGGATAATCAGTCCTGTATGCAGTATGCTTACCTTCAACGCTGAACTCATATCAGAACTGTCGTTGTAGTGCTTCAAGATTCGTAAACACTGTCGCCTTTCATTAGTTGGTGGTGCTCGATAACTGAAAGTATAAAAAAAGTTAGGTTAGGTTCCATTGTTCCATACTATGAAACGGGTACTATTAAACAGTTCACAGTTCACTGCCCGTAACCCATGATAAAGGCGATGATATGGGAGTGAATTATATATACTTATGGGAAAGACTGGTAACTGGTCCGATGCGTTTTGTATCTGCAGTTGACAGTATAGGAACAGTATAGGCTGGCAGCATAGGAACAAGGAACCAGCTAGAAATCCCAGTCATTTAGGGATTTTTAACCGATATAATTCTCTGAGAACCACAACCCAGTAAGGTTATCTGAATAACCAGAAAAAAAGGTAAACGGGCTACTTTTTCGCAGTAAACGAGAAAAAAATTCTATTTTGGCGCAAAATCTCAAATTTTCACGGGTTTAAATGTAAAGACGGACTGCGTTTGGTCGAATAACCGAACCTTACTGGTGTATGAAGAGGTGGTTGAGAGCCTGAGAGCTCCCATTTGAAATGAAAAGGTGTTTCACTAAACCAAATCTATTGAAGTAAACTTACTTGAGTCCCATTTTGTGGGTGCGAAAACCGAGAACGGGATCCACTGCAATACTTGAGGCCATATCATCATTTCTACACAATTCGCTGACATTCATGGCGAATCCCGGGCTTCTGTTGAGGGCAGCGCGAGAGGATCGAGCACGGGCAGGCAACGTTGCATGCTCGTCCTCTACGAACATGCAATCTAAACAGATTCCTGCAAATAGAAGTTAGAGGCTCAAGTAGAAATTACAGCTAATACATACACATATGAAGTCATTTTCGGGGGATTGAGTATGGAGGAATCAGAACAAGCTTAGAGTAACACCAACACCAATTCGTCCAAATTAGAGAGCGTCTAAGGATGGAGAACTAATGTAAGACAGCACCGTCCTCCTGATAAAGGTGGGTTGAGAAGAATGCCTTCAAAACCAATCCTTGCAAACACATATTAATTAGCAAGAGATAAAGCGTTCGACGTATAGAAACGATAATAAGACACACCTATATATCAAGTCAATGGCAATGTCATTTACAAAACTTTAAAGTTTTCTGTTCCCAACATGAATAACTAATTGTGGAGTCTGTATAACGATTTCACTCATGGCTTGTATGAGGCTTGAGGCACACAAAGGCGCCGACTAAAAATCAATATTAGTGAAGACACCTGGGTCGTACATTGAAAGTTAATCAAAGTTAAGACAGCCTATATCGAGCCACGCGAGTGGCGATAATGCATAATAGCGTTTGCAGTACAAGAACGCGAGTCATTCTTGATGAAGAAAAATACAACTTTGAATCGACACATTGTGATCGAGATCGAGAGAATTATGAATAGTTGCTTATTTATCACAGCTAACACTGTAAAAAAGATAAGAAATGCGGTTTATAGACCTAATTGAATGAAGTGTAGCAATAGAAACTGCCCTTACCAATGAAACAATATTCTGCAGATCAGAAATGAGAACCGATACCTCACACACCGGGTGAAAAACAGGCCATTTTTTTGAATTTAGCGAGCGATGTAAATAACAATTGAGAAGAACTGACACTAGCCAACGTTAAATTTTATTTGTTTCAGTAATCAGAAAAACTTCCAACTGCATGAAGGGACCACGGTTTGAATCTTATTAATTATTTGGAGACTTTATGAGTCATACAGCTAAGCACTTCCTAGACAAACTAGTGGTGAACTATATCCTCACGATGTTGAAAAGGAATATTGCCGACTTTCGAAAACAACGACAACTGGGAAAACATGAAAATTAATACTTTTTGAAAAAAAATAAAAAATAAAATAACACGTGACAATCAAAATGTGGACGTAGTCACGTATTATGCGCGGTCTCACGCAACTCCGTGAATAGGTATGAAAATATGAAATATACATTGCTCCCTTGAAAAAAATTATTGAGGCGAAGAAATTAATAAAGTGAGAAACATAGCAAAGACATAAAATGCAAAATACGAACACAACAACAATTTGATGATGTCGACTCGTTCGATCAACATACAGATTACAATAAATGAAACAATTTGCACAGAAGGGCTGTTTCTACAACGTCAGAATGTCATCTGGTATCAAGAATATTCCTTTCGTTACACTTGCACACGAACGATTCATAAACTCTCCACCCTGCGGTGCAACACAATCAGATCTTTACGGTGAGTTCATCGGTTTTGATCGGATTCCAGCGCTTCCCAGACATTGAACAATTGGTGAAAGTTCTTGCATTCAATATCTTTATTCAACTATTATTCCTGCTTTACTACGCATTCAAAACGGTTATAATGGTTCTCTCAGCAATTATTATAGAACTTTTCTGATGTCACCGACATTCGAATTCATCTTTCTCTCCTTAGTATTTTGTCAGATAAACGATTGATGTAACCAGAAACATATTCATTGACAGACACATATATCCAGAAAATATTAATAAAATCATTGCTTTCATTTTTACATCTTGCCGAGTCACTTTAGTGTGGTCATTCGCTTATTACGAGTAATATTGTCCATAGTTCGTATTGTCGTGAAAATCACATAGCAACAAAATATAATTATTTTCCAGAGATTGTTTCTCTCCTATCGAATATAGATTTAGTCAGATGTGTACCGCATTCACACAATGAACCCGCCGAACCCGCAGGCTGCACATGATAACGATGAAGGCCATCAGCTATCTCGACTAATAATAGTATTAACATGTTATGTCGCGTGAAACAAGTACTGTTATTCTGTCCCGCGAATACTGTGTTTCCGGAAGAAGCAAAATACTAAACCTCCGTGTCCCAGGCAGGTTGCTGGCGATTCAGTTTCTGCAATGAACGTATGAACGTCATAGAATGGCAACTTTTGAACCTCAATTAGTCAGTCGCACAACACAATGAACAGCTAATAGATCATGCTTCATGAGTGCGATGACTACAAGCCACGTCTCTTGCTGAACTAACAACTAGGTTTATTGCAGTTGTCACTGGCAGAAAAACAAGTTAGAAATACATGTACATGCAGACACATAGAAATGAGACATGGCTGGAGACCCAGGACATACTGATTGACAGGGACAGAAAAGAAAGAACAGAGAAACTCTACAAAAGAAAAAAAGTTTGTACAGAAGAACATTTGTACAGTCAACACTCAGGTGAACAAAAAAAAAGTTTGGCATATAAGAACAGAAACGTAATGTCGAGCTAGTCATTTACGGTTCTGAGATTTAGCATACTGATTTTACGAACTGAATTGAACTGAAAGTATGTTGTAAGTTGTGTTTCAGGTTAGGATTGATATGTGAATTATGCAGAAGACGTCATTGGCAATAACATTCACAGGTGCAACAGATAACAAATATGATATTCTCATTACAACATATAGAAAATGTAAATGCATCTATAAGTCGAGCGAGCACAGTGTTACCGTAGAAAATCATACGTTCAGCAGCATGTTGGTGGAGCGTTTCTGGTGCGCGGAGTTGGCGGTGTTTCGCTTCTGACGAGCACGGGCACAGCACGTGTTGCCCAGGGCGTTTCTTCGAATAACACAATAGTCGAGGAGAAGGACCGCGACTATTAGAATGAAGCAGGCGACAAAAAGCCACACCGCCCAGGCAGGTACCTGAAGTGTGTCATCATTAAACCACAGGGCTCGCTGTTCTCAAACCAAACCTACGGTGTATGTTGCCCTATCTATCAGTGTTTGTAGTTTGATCCCGTTACGTATCGGTCGAAACTCGTGGGTTGTGGCGGGTTTTGAGATCTAACTACAACGAGACTTAGTCACTTACTATTCAACAATATCTCATTCGATGATTCTGATCTTATTCAAGAATCACAGACTTTTGCTATATCTACCATGTGATTAACATGGACAATGTCAGGTGATTTGTAAATGTACACTTGTACTAGTACCTTCGAACCACTTAAATTAGGTGATCAACTATGATTGGCTCCCATACATTATGATTGGCAATAATTTAGTACATCACGTACAAAATACGTTCATATACAAATCATCAGAAGAGGTATATAACATATTTTGAGATGGAATCGGGTATATTTGACGCTATAGGCACAGAATTTCAAGATACGCACGTCGGACGATATTCATAACTAAGAAAGAAGGCAAAAACGGCTTGCTGAGAAACTGATCCGCGAAAGTTTTTTTGAAAAACCACAAATCTTTTTTTTTTACGTTAAATGTTTGAGAAGCGTAAAGATCCACACTGACACCGACACAATATACGACAATGCTTTTTGCATTGCTCTCCGGTTTGGTCCGTGCTTTTCAAAGTATCACACGAACTGTGGATATTAAACTCCAAGTGCCAAATAAACGTCTCTAAGTCTTTGTCTTCCATAGTCTCTGTATCAACACTGTGAATCGAATTGTCGAGATTAGTGTGTTTGCGAGAAAGGTAGCGCTGAAAATCAGAGTAGCGTGAATTTTGCGAAAAGTAGAACAAACCAGATAGATTGTTAAAACAGTATTGTCTTTACCATTCTCAAGTGAATAGAAGAGAAGTTCTGGATGTATTCTCACGATAGACACAGTTTTCCAAAAAATATTTCTGATATTTTGCATCAGAGGGAGGCACCGCTCACCCAAATTGTTATTTTTTGAAAATCGTACATGTTGAAAACAGGGCCTGGAACTTTCTTCTCTTCGCTGCCAAAGTTCACTTGAGAATGGTGAGCATTATCTGTGTTGTGTCTGTTGTCACGTTCAACTCACTCCTGCTAAATCTCCTTGTAGAGATGTTGGAAAGTAATCAATATACTGTTCTTGTCCGTAGGAATCGGAATATTGTTCCATATCGGACCGATCTCAATATACTATCACCGAGAAACATTCATATGGTCTTCTGGAAAATTTTGTTGCTTCTATTAGAATCAAATGAGGATAGGTGTTTGGGTGAGATACGCGTGGTATACGAATAGTTGGGTGCACACTTATATTTGTGAATCATGTTTTGGATCCATTATAAAAAAGAATTGTAAATTGAGATCAGAAAAAAATTCGATAAAAAATGTGTAAGTGAGTGAGAAACGGTTGCAAAGCGGGGCGAATGAATTAGCCAATGAACACTGGGGCGGAGTTGAGATAATTATCGTATATCTTATATAGAAATAAAACTGCATTTCTCACACAAACGTTCGGATAGAGCGGATAGTGGAACTTTTGGAATTGACAATGTTTTTAAATTATATGCAGTATGTGAGCTACTTAAATGTTGGTCATGTTTGACGGTTCTCCTACAACCAACCACTGGAAATTCCTATAACATTATGGTCAACTGGATTATTTGATCTATTCAGTGAATATTGGTATTGTTTTTCATGACATCTGCTGATTTACGATAAAAAGGCAAATTCACTGCAAGAAATCAGAAGCTTTTTGAAAATGAAGTGTTGTTTGGGGTACATCAGTATAGCTCCGGTCATTCCTACTGCGACGTGGTAGCGTGCCAATGAACTTCCCTGGCTATTTTTACCACTTTGAAGTATTTCAAATAACTGCAAATTTTCTAGCGGTTGTGCAGTTCCTTAAGAACACATGAAAACATTCCTTAAAATACTTATTTCTGCTCTGAGAAATAAAAACTTGGCAGAGTGATAATGGGTCTCAGTGGGAATGAAACGAACTATACATGTCCAACATTTATTCTAACTCAATAATAGCGTGGAAATCAACAAAGTCCAGAGAACTTGAGATTTCGAGTCGTTTTCACGTTTCAAGAAATTCAAAAAAGTTGCCAAATGCTAGGGAAGTTTCCGAATGTGCCCATTGAAAACCGACGCTAAATGGCTAATGAACCGCAATTAGCTTTTCGGCGGAAGCTAAAACACTAGCACACTTGACAGAAATTAAGAACGACAAGCTTTCAGTTTTGTTCTGAACAACCAGACGTTCATTTCATACATTTGGTTACAATTTCAAAAATCAGCCCAGAACATAATTAGAAGGTGATATTTGAGTAAATTGAGTAAAATACATGCATTCTAGAAAATAAAAATAATGACTTCACCATCACAGTAAGTAGTGAATTTAGGAAAAGTAACCCTCATGCTGATATCAATGTATTCTCACAATATGGAGTTTATGGTAATGAGAAAGTCGTTAATCCTTCCTCCACAAAACAACAAAATCAATGTACGAAAGAACAAATCGTCCTGTCAGTGGCGAGTTATTTCCAGCTGCATAGAAACTGAACGGAATTCCAAAAAAAAAAAACAATGTAAATGAGAGATAATCGTTCGAGTTGAGAAGTTTAGCAGCCCAGTAGGGTGTGCGCCATTTAAAAGGTATCGAACAGGAAATCCCAGCTGCCATGGATTTCATAGCCGCCAAAAAACAGCAGGTACTACGCGCTGCCTACATTATTCTTATTTGAGTGTGTCATAATTACAACATGTAGGATGGAACAATGAATTTCCAAACGATTATTTCTCACTCAAAGTTGCAACATCTAATGTTCTCAACGCTGACGCTACGTCAACGTTGAGACGAATTATGTGGCTCTACTTACTTGGCCGAAGAAAACAATCAAGCCTGAATCGTCACTTGTGATAATTGAGAACCGTACCACCCTCAGGAATCATAGCTATTGGTCTCGCTATCTAAGTTCATATTTTCCAGCTTGTCCAATTTGCATCGTATTTCTTCTAGACAAGGTTTCGTGGAATGCAGATGTTTAAATGATACGCACATATGAAACATAAATTCAAAAGCAATTACATGCAGCGTGACAGTAAATTAGCGCAGCCTCAGACGGGCAGGGGGTTCGCTGCACAGGGACTCACAAGTGAAATAACGTATTCTGATTTCTATCGGAGGGTACCCATGTGTTGAAAATAGACACCATAACAGAAGAAAGTTAGCGAAGGTACAGCTAATCCAAGGGATCGATGAGGATTAGGGAACACACAAACAGCACTCGTGCTGACGCCTTCACTGAAATAACACTGACAAAAAGCTCCATGTGATACGTTTCGTCCACATTTTCTCGTCGAATACAAGTTTCGTCAAACACAGCAAAGCGATTTTATATTGGACAAAACTTATGTGGTAGGTTGTTTTTAGCGGGTTTTTCGGATACGATATTCCAGATGTTCTACATCTCAATACCATACATTCTCGATATTTGTTTACAAAAACTGACCAACAAGAGCAATGTTAATTCTGAGAGTGAAACGAAGAAATTCATGGGATGAAAACTTGAGGCAAAAAAATTGAGTTACACACTAACTCTTCTCATTACGCTTGAGCTAGCAAAGCGCCAAACGCTGGATAAATACGTCCAATTAACTGATCAATAGCTAAGTAGAGCCTAGTCCTAGTAATGAAAGCGCTCGTCTTGATGCATTATCTATGAATTTGTGCGGAGAGTTGGTTGAGCAACAAAAAGCGTCACACTAAGAGCTAAAGTATTCTGACAAAGCCATTGGGAGAAAGTAGCTGTGGGAAGTAGCCACTTTTCATCAGCATAACTACATCTATGTATGACCATCGGCACAATAGTAGTTCGTCGAGCTTTCTAAAGATAGCAATATGCTTCAACTGCCAGAATTTCGATAACTCGTGAAAGTTTCTGAGAGTTTTGTTATGGGTACTCTATACACTTGTTCCATAGGAGCACTCACTTCTTTCTCGTTAAACTACGAGGTCCCCGTTTTCATTTTGCTAATGTATAAAATATTTCGAACATATCGAAGTGTACTCAAAGTGAATGAAATAGTCACGTCCAGTATGAAACCACAACCCCAACTTTGTACATAATTCTCCAACTCCTGGTGTGTTCTCATGTTTTTATTTGCCTCTGCATTTGACTAGCATAATTCATTCATTCTCTTAAATTGAGTTTTAGAAAGAAGCTGAGAAAGATAATTGCGTATAGCGAAACCGGGAAAAAACCTAGAATATTACATAGCATTGCAGCAATTCTAATGAGAACATGTCTCGAAATGACACATACACTAAACCGTGGAAAAGGGGTCTGGGATCCTGACAAAGTCTGAGATAACTCCAGATAAATAAGAAAATGACACCCCGAAAAATTAGTGGTTCGCAGTCTTGATTCGCTTTCTGTCCACTATTCTAGTTACTAATTGAAGATACATTGTTTCTCGTTTTTCTGACATGACATTCAAGTCATAAGACAAAGAGTTTCCATCGGTTTCCATTCTAAACGGGCGATTTTGATGAAAATCCCACTTTTATGTTGTTAAGGTATGGTAAAGGTGTGCGTGGAAGCTATTTCTTGACATATTAACCCACTACATAATTGCACGAAATTGCGTGTAACTTTTAGGACGTTGTATTAATATATTCCTGATTATGGTTTGGACTTGTGAGATTATTGTCTAATTTCATCAGGTATTAACGTCGTAACTCGATTAGATGTTCGATGGAACATTTTCAGATATTGTATTTGAGAACGATATGGAAGTGAGCAGATGGAATGCGCACCCCACAAATGACGCGTTCGAAAGAAAAGGAACTTATTACTTATACTTTGTACTGAAACGAAATTGAGTTTGCTAAGAGGACCGGCTTTGGTGTATATCCGATAGACGTAATGAGAACATGTGATGTGGTGTTATGCGGTATCAGAGCAGAATTAGAAAATACTGAGGATCATATGACAGAATAACTGGAGAACGAAATTCGTTGGAAGGATATTGGGTGAGCAGAACAAATAGTGTGAACCGGAGAGATTGGACGAATGCAAGAGAGCACTAGACATGAAGATTCGCAAATACACTGACGAAAAAAATGTAAACTTCAAAAGGTATCTACAAATTCAGGCTTAACCACGCAAATTTGTAATTGGAATGCAACATGTTTATAATATGGGAAATAGTAGCAACGGCTAAGAGGCGGGCACATACTGCCTTATAATCAAATAAAGTAGATTTGTCTCATGAAAATGATCAACATAGACCTTTTTACTCTGTTTAAAGTAAAAATTCGAATGTAAAATGGGTATTGACCAGACATTTAATTGAGTGAAATAATAATACAATAAAGCTTTGAAGGAACAGAGTGACAGTGGTAGTTGTACTGCGGGATAGGGTTCGCTCTTTCCAAAGCAAGTGTACACGGTGTATGTTGCTTTATCCCGCAGTGCTCCTAGTTTGATCACGCTGCTTTTCGGGTGAATGCGTGAATGTCGTGAACTATGGCGTGTCTCGAGAGCAGAATACAACCAAGATTTGTTCACTCTCTGTAGCAATCCATACTGACTCAATGAGAAGTTCACGCCATCTTTCCCTAAGAAACCCTTGGATAAATATTATAAGGTGTGTTCCGGGTTTTATGATCGAGTGTCACCGGCATAACCTCATTTGTTCACTCGGAATTTCGCAGAAAAGTTTTGAACACTTGGAAAAGTGGAATTATCTAATTATCCCCCACTTCTATTCTGTTGTTCATATATATGTTCATATATAATTCATACGTTGTACATAGTTTGTCTTTCATAGAAAAAGTTCTGGAGGAGTAGAAATTCATGTTTTTTTTAAAGAAGGACGATTATGTGGACCAATCTCGTGTCAACGGTCCTTTAAACTGCAATTGGAAAATATATTGCAGTTTAAAGGACTGAGGCGTTAAGATTGGACCAAGTAATCGTCCTTCTTTAATTCACAAATAAAAGGACATTTCTGGTAGGAAGCTAATTAACCTGCGAATGTCTGGAGGGCAGTCAAGGAACACCATCCCGAAACGATATGAAGTGAACTAAATAAATCTTGAAAACTTGAAATCCTTGAATGACCTGCTCTGAATGTCAATCGATCAGTTCACTTTTGTCAGGAATTTGTTTATTACTGCAATTCCACTCAGAGATTTCGATACAAAATCCCCGTCACATGGTAACGAGTCTTTCAATTTAGCAATCAATTAGAAAAAGGTGTCACCTGCCTGTGGGCTCAACTATGTATCATTCTCTGTTTCCGTTTCCCAATAGAAACACACAGGACAGTGAAAGCTGCTCTGTATGAACTCTCTCTACAACCAGGTGAATGGGTTTTCTCCTTGAATAGGTCTTCTCCAATACGTTCTCCCCAGTGTTTGAAGACTTTTGTTTCCATCACAGTCCGCATGGAAATCTGTTTACATGAACTCAGCGCAAAAACTGTTAACTGTTCTTCTAACAGCTCTCATTCTACTTTCATCGTAGTTGAAAAGTTTCAGGTGAAATGAAAAACAATTTCCACTTCGTTTGTGCATTAATTGATCCAAATTTCTCAATTATGGTCACGGTGGTTGATTTCAGTATCTGTACACGTATGCGAGACTTGTGTGCGAGGTTTTTTGAAAGTCTTTATACTTTTCGATCTGTGCTTTCAGGTCGTTAATGTGATCAAAACACCTGGATGTTAGTCACATGAAGGATTGTACAGGTATATTACGTCGTTCACTGTTTAGAGAAACGAGTCGGAGTTTTATACAGTTTTTTGACAATGATATACTACTGAACTTCCACAAAACAGTAAATTTTCTTGTGTTCGTAATGTACATGTAACATTTATATGGATTCGAACGTAAACTTGTTTGAGATGAACGATTTCCGTCGAAGTGCGGAAGACATGGCGATCGTATTCCTGAATTCAACATCCACTCTGTCATGTCAGTTGCAGTTTTAAGTGGATAATCAGATAAACTCTGGAAACCAAGTGTTTTCAACTGACGTTTCGCATCTACCAAGTTGTCTCAATGGTCTGACATTCATTCGCTCGGCTTTCCGAAGTTAATAGGTGATATATTCGAGGAAGAGTTCGTTTTGCTCAACTATTAGAACAACTGTATTTGTGTTTTCGACATTAGGAATGGACAATTTTTGAAACATTAATTATGATTTACGCGTAAGCTACGAAACGAAATGTCACAGTTACCTTGTTATTTTGTTTGTAGCTGAGCAGAATTACTCACCTCGAAAACACAAACACTTTCAGTCGAAAGCACTCCATATGTCCCTCAACTGGAACTGCAACCTCATTTTGCTCGGGAAGATCGAGTCTCTCTCATCGAATGTCAACCAGGTGTGTTGTTATGGTCACGTATTGCCCCAAGTTTTCACATTAATCTGATAATGATACTATATGCGGTCGTAAAAGAACAGAAGAGTTACATTATCCGGTTAATCACTACCAATTGTTTTAGATCCTCTTCAGTTCTCATTGCACTTCCAAAGCTAACTTCGAACGGCAGAGTGAGTGAACATGCTAGTTTATCTATATCAATCAATGCAACCCAGTCACAGACAGGGAAAATACCGTACGCTGTACAATTATACCAATATGCAGATCACAAAGAGAGTGAAACATGGGGTAAAACCTGTGGAAACGACACTATATACAATTACAGTCGTTTCTTGAACTGCCTACAGAAAGGAGGTCATCGAGATGGAGCAGTTTACGACAGTCTGTCCTTTCGATTCCGAAGGTAACGTTCTACCAGTCTCCTTGGCGTAGACCAATTTTATTCATTCGTCTCATCTGTAATATCGTCTGAATTGCTGCTTAGTAATTACACGACTAGTTCTAATCATATTTTGCATGCGACTGGCATTCTAACCAGTGTCTTCCTTGCTCGTTATGTCGGAAATGATCGTACTTGGACATCAATTTGCTTCTTTCACAGCGAAGGTTGATCATACTCATCATTCAAAGAAATCAAAATAAAAGGGCAAAATTTTATTGAAAACTGTTTGATGCAGACCTTGATGGAAAATAGACATTTCTTAACAAACCGAGCCGTATGAAAATGACATAATACTAAAAATTAGTATTGCACACTCACTCAGAATTTCATTTCCTACCTGTTCCAAAATAGTTCAAAGTAGACATTTTCCATGTTCGCTGGATTGCGTTTGTAAACTGTAGCTATTGACACTCTGAGCTCAGTCTTGGTATCACGTTTTTGGATTTGTAATTCAGCTAAAGAAGCTGTTGTTGAAGTCCGACTAATGACATCATGTTCAGCTGTTTTTTGTCGCTCCCTGTTCCCGGCATCGCTGCTGTCTCGGCTGTGTTTCTTTGCATGACGCTGTGCCACTCATTTGCGGCATTGAGTTGCTTGTTATAGGTACGCACCACGGTTTTCTATTACCATTGCCAGATTTCTCGAAACGAACGCAACAAATTATTGCAGTTCCCAAACACACATGTTTTCTTCTCTTTTCTTAGATACGAATTTCAAACTAAACTCAATCCAAAGTGTTGAAGTTGTGTTCTTGGTTTGGTATTAGGGAAAACGAAGGTGAAGCCGGTGCGAGTTATAATATTCATATTTGTTTTCCAAGTTGATAATCATAGCTTTTTCAGCACTCTTCACTTTGGTGGCATTGGACCTTTATGTGACCGATGGTAAAATGTTCTACACTAATGTTATGGAAGGTCAAGGCTCTCAGCTGGCTATCATGTATCTGATATTCTTGGTGATTTCTGTGATCACTATTGGTGAGTAGAAGTAGATTTCATCGTTCACGAATCGCATCTCCGTTCCATCTATAGGTCAAATGAAATTTTTCCAGCCGTCACGCTCTATGGTTGGTCACGACGAAGGAGAAAACTGTATATAGTTCATATAATCTGGCAGGTAAAATTTTTGTAACTGAATTCGTACCTCTCTCATATGCTACAAGTGTCGTGGAAAAAGAACGATGTATCCCAAACTGCGAGAAAATCCGAAACATAGGCTGTCTTACTGGAATAGTACCAACTTCGGTCTCGATATATTTACTGAGAGTGTGGAAAAAGTTTTAATTGCAGTGGACTGTTCTGGAGGTTCTTGTCTTCTTTGCCCATAAAATGTACACTCATGCCTTTTTTACTGGGACCCAAGAAAAGAACGATTTTCTGGTGCCTTCTGCAGTTGTATTCAGTGTGGTTTCCACTCTTCTTATCTTCACGCAACTTTGGTGGTACGCTATTTTTATTATTTTCATTTCATTTGGGCTTTTATTGTGTCCAGTGGCGAAGCAAATCAGTTTTGATTGGATAATTTGACACGTTGCAAATTTTGGAACGAGGTCACATTTGAAGTGACTGTGATTCAGAGGGTAAAACTATCTATAGTACGAATGCGAACATGACAGAAGTGAATCATCTCGATTTTTTTCGCTGAAGTATGCACGTGATTATTTAGCTGAGTTGGGGTCTGCTCAGCTGATTTGTGATACTAATGAAATGTGCAAACGCGATATAGTTCTGTTTTTTTTATTCTGTTCCAGGTTGTTCGTATTTGTGGATGCAATGTTTTTTGATAAAACGGACATGCGAAGGTCTTCGAATGGAAGTCCATGTCTCCAAATAGAGCAGTCAAAAAACAGGGTGAGAAAATTTCATTCGACCACTGCCACGTTTATGATGACGGGATCACGATCGATAAATTGTATCAGGCACCGTATCAAAGTTTGTTTTGTAATCACCTACACTATGCTTGAACAAAAGAAATTGACAATTATGTCCAGATTGTGGGTTGGTCCTCGAGGTTGAGCACTTACATAACTTTGCTAAGGTGTGTCGGTGTCTGATCTTTCAAAATGATTGTCAACTCAATTTCGATTCATTTTGTAGGTGTCTAAGATGGATGTCTACGACATCGAGTCATTTGACGTTGACGTGAGCCATCGTCACTCCATCGTAATCCCTACTGTCAAGCTACGTCGGGCATCAGATGAGGTTAAAAATTTGTGCACACCAGTGTTCTAGTAGCTCCAGGAAACTAACAATATTTTGTGAAATATGCCTCGAAATTTCGCGAAAGTAAAGAACTTGTTTTCAAGCAGTATGTGGCTGAGGATTTACTAGGCATACTCTGATACTGTGTTATTATTATGTATTGTATGTATTATGTCTCATGGAATTGTCTCCCGATGTATAAGGACAATCTGGGCACCGCCGATTCTCAGCTCGTGGGATGTGTTTTGATCACAGTATTCACATAGTGCGCAATGTTTGACAGTTCCACGGAACAGACGGCTTAGACCATCGGAACATGCAAATAAAATAAAATGATGCACTGAAAAAAGGATTTATGAGAAAAGTTGTAGTATTAGTCGCAGTGAAATATTCTGAGTGTCTTTCTTGTTGACACAACTATTGGAAATGTTATACCACAGAAAAGAAGTGTCATGGTTGAGTTTTTATCCGTCTAATATAAGATCAACGTGGTTTAAACTCTGCAGAGATAGATCAACTGTGAATTTCTTTCCGTATTATTGACAGTGTAAGTTTTACAAAGCATAATTCATAAATACGCTGACTTCAGTGCTCTCATTCGGATTGCATCGACCGGGTATCGACCAGAAGCCATCCGGAACTAACGACCCCGTTGAACTCCCTCGATCCGACTGCATGAGATATTCCTCTTATATTGATCGTATACAACAGCTGAGGGAAATGATGATAAAATATTCGAAGAGCTCGTGGTTCTGTGTTTCTTCTCATTCTGGGCATCCAGTTGAGTGCAAAACTTGACACTCTACGATACTCGAAACCGTTTTCAGATATCACAAACGTTTACCTAATTTCAGATGGAGTAAGTGAAAGTTCTACGGCTATCTGGAAATAAAAAAAAGTATGTTTGAAGTTTCTGAAATCAATTGTCCAAGTACTTAAAATTTGGACAGGCAGTTCAAACCATAAATATCCTCGCTATGACGTCTCACTCAAGTTGTTGTTGTGTCAAACACGAGAAAACACTCATTCGAATACAATCATGACTATAGATCTGTGATATGTATCAAAAATATTACACTCGGAAGGTGAAAAATCACTTCTAGCCGTCACTATTCAAACAATAGTTTTTCGTAGAACTCATTGCTCCTATCCAATAACGTTGTTTGAACCACTCAATGAATGCCTATTGTATTATACAAAAGTAAGTTCTCGGCTATGTTTTGGAAAAAGGCAAATCGTATCGGCGAGCATAACGCATTGTTTCCTTCGCGGCCAACAATCTATCGGACAACTCAGCAAAACATTGGAAATGTTGTGGGACTACAGCGGCCCTCTCCTATCATTCCATCACCAGTGTCCATTCAGTGTCCATTCAGCAAGCTACGACCTGATATTCTTCTCAGCAATCCTTTCATCTCGTCACGTTATACTAGATCCAAGTTTAGTAGTGACGTGATATGTAAGTGAACAAGTGTGTAATAAGTGTGCAGTTTACGATCCTACGTTAACGGTTGTTAATATATTTCACACGTTTACGTGACTGCGTACTAATAATAATAATAATAACTCCAATGTGGAGGATTGACAGAAAAGTCGTTATGTTCCGTTCCGTAAAACTTATATCTGCTTCGGATTTGTTACAGTTTGAGATCCTTTTGGGATATATGCTGTCAGACTTTGACACATATTCGGCCTCCCCTGAAGTTAAATCGTGTTCTGGGATTGGTCAAACTGTGTGTGATTTTAGGACACACGTTTGATCATCACAGGCCACGTTTTCAACGAGAAAGTACTCCATACCGGGAACTTTACAGTTAGATTCTGAATACTCCGATAATCATGCTCATTGTGGATGTAAACTAGATCTAGAAAATATGTGATAAGAATATAACTCTCCACACAGTACGCATGCTATGAATTGTGAAGAAATGTTTATCCCACAAAAATAATCGTTGCATTGCATCCCTTAGGCGCATCTGGGTTCGGCGAAAGCATCAGAACAATAATTAGAATGTTTTTTGTCGTGATAAGGAAAGGCTAGGGAGATGTGAATGAAACAGCCTGGAGGCCGGTTTACAAGGCGGTAGCAGCATTCACCCGTGGATCCTGCATCATGTTAGGCGCTCGCCTACTCTTTCTCTTCCTTTTACTAGAACCCGGTAAGCATTCTCTTTTTATAAATAGACAACTATTTGTGCTAACCTTTATTCAATGGTTTGGTTACTGGTTGTGCAGAGAGTCTAGCTAAATAAAAAATATACACTTACATACGTTTACATACATGCGATGAATGACTATGACTTCTATCATAACTCGGTGCCTTTTATTAAATTACAAGTTACCTCACTAAAGAAAAGCGCATCAAAATTCACACATGCCGTAGAGAGTGCATAATTTCTAATGTCTTTTCGTTTTCTTGCCAATATCCCTTTCTTGTGGAAGTGAAGCCAAACTCAATAGTTCTTATTAATGTTAAACACATGAATTAGAGAAAGTGCACACGATGAACCAACAACCAAGCTTCTACTGTGAAAAGCATTCTAAGCCGCTTTTTCTGTTCTTCATTTTGTTCAGGCATAACTCCATGTTACATACTCAAAATCAACAACTTCTTTCGTCGTTATAGTATCTTTTTGAGTAGTTATATTGTTGCAGTTATCTCCAAAACCACTCAGCTGGTTTACAAGCGGTTCACAGCTGAAACTTGTCGCGTAAACCCCTGCCTAAACGGGGGAAAATGTAATGCCGGACAGCTCTATTGTCAGTGCTCGAATGGGTGGATGGGAAGGTATTGCCACAGTAAGTCACTTCTCTCCGTTCGTCTCTTATCGAGTTTTCCGTCGCGTAATTGTTCCTCATCTCGAACTTTCACATCTTTCTTCGAATTGTTTTAAATGTGAAAAAATGAAAATTAGAAAATTAGAAGGGAAACTCAATCTGAATGCATATATCTCTATCTGTTTAGTTCCAGAATTTCTAACTAAAGAAAATGTGAAAATGAAATGAGATTATTTTTACCAGATTTTTTCACGGCTAGGTCCTCTAAGATTTGTCATAGAATATCACAACCGATAGTTTGTAGCTTTGACTGTGTGGTTCCAACAATCGTCATTTATGACCGAATACACGAACTTTAAAAGATGAAACGCTCCGAATCGATGCGAACATCATTTCACCTTACGAGATTTTCTTGTTTTGTCCGCAAAAACGGTCTATCCGCTATCTGTGGTGTGAAAAAGCACAAACTAGCCGAACCATTTCGCTTGTACGATAAACACTGAACTATTAGCAATATCAAAGTTCAAAAATCCTACCGAATTTGCAGAGCTTTCTCGAAAGCTATCAAAATTTAGTTAGATAGATAAGTTTGACAAGGAGCATGGGAAATTAGTGCGAGTATATTGGGATTTATTCAAAGTCACTTTCTTCTTCTTGCGAACCACAACACACGAAGATATTTTTATTCACAAATATACTTTTTTTTTTGAAACAAATTTTATCCGTGCAATTTTTTCAGGAAAGTGTCGTAACATATACAAAAGTTGTGATCGATGGGCGATTGAAGACAAATGTCAGGCAGTTCTGACTCAAACCAACTTTTTCGATGTCAACTGTGCACTCTCGTGCAAATTGTGTACACCGGATCAAAAGCATGGTACGTGATGTACAACTCTTTTGAGGGATTGTTCAAGTATTACGTGCATGACGAAATTTTCTTCGAGTTTGCAGATTATGAGAACTGGAGTCAAGAAACAAAGTTTCCTACTGACCCTAATAAATCTCAGTTCTTCACAACATCGGCACAACATATTTTTCCATCTCTGTTTTCACGACAACCAAAGTGTTTTTATAGATCTACCAGAGATCCCACTTCCACCAGTGCTAGAACCACTACAGTTTATGATGGGTAAATGGTATTCTCAGGTATGTATGTACTACTACTTTTACTATTGTTTGAAAACCATGGGAACGGTGTACAATGTCGAAGCTGAGTGCTCTTTTAACTTTCTCATCTAGCCATTGTTATTATGTCCACGTAAGAATAAAATATTATAATGAAAAAACCAAGTGAAATACTTTCAGGCAGCTAAAGGACTCCGATTTCCTACCGATATGTATTCAAGTCAATACGAAGAAATATTGGATATAGCACCAGCTAACGTTCCCATGTTCGGGCCGCCGTCACTTAACTTGACGTGAGTCGTTTTCTATCTCTCTCCTCGTGTTCAACTGCAAAAACAAGTTTTATCGTTCTCAAGTCTTGGCATCGGCCTTCCTAGCACGGAAGATGGGGGCTGAAAGCAACTAATTTCTCTCGTGCAAAACAACCTAAACAACAGAAGCGATCAATTCGGTAAATCGTCTATTCAGAAGTACATCATGGTATGATGACGACATTCGAGTGATGCGTGGATTCCTGACTCTCCGACCGAACACCTTTCCACCCGAAGTAGCCATATTGAGCACGAGCAATGAAGGTCAGCTCGCTTTTTCAGGGTTTCCAAGCTTGAACTAATTGTAAGTACAAAAAAGTCATTTTGTCCGTTCACACTAGACTATTAGTGATGTGAACTGGTGAGTGTAAACAATAGTTAGAGAAACCGAGATGTCTGTTTGGTATACGGTATGCGGCTCGAAAAAGTGACGAAATGGTCTTGTTCAGTTTTCAGTCGTAATAACTGCAATTGCAGGAGTCACAATGATAGAACTTGGAACTTTGAAGCACCACGTTCTCACTCTGAATGTTTCATATATGCAAGTTCATCCGACTATGGACAACAAGGTTTTACCGCTAGGAGTAAGTGCTTTGCATTTGAAAAATGAACTTTCTTTTCATGGAGGTGCGTTACGACATGATTCACAACAGAGGTCATTCCGAGATCAATTCTAAGAAATAGTCGATACTTCGTTAATTAAGTTGATTTGGTGTGAAACTTTTTCAAAAGAATGATTTTACTCGGAAACTAATTTTTCAGGCTACGCGTAGATTCCGAAGGGTAGGAAACCTACTGGAAATGACTGTCGCGAAACTGTTTTCTAATTCGAAGGTATGTTTCACGCTGAATACGCAGCACGATAATGTTCAGTCTAAAATATTATTCGCTGGTTTTCACAATGTTCGGAGCATTTACAGTTCGTGTTGTGAGACGAAACATCCGCATCAACATATGTCAACAAAACTTGTAAAACAAAACTATTTTCAGGTTTCACAGTACAAGAAAATGTTCAAGAAGATCGAGCAATATCGAATTTGACGTGTACATATTTAGCCTCCTTCACGGAACTCAACGCATATAAAATGATGGGTATCTCTAGATTCATATAACATACTACTTCGGTAACAGAATAAACATATTTATTAACCTCGTTGTACTGGTGAATTTGTTTGTAACGTTTAAAGTTAGCACGGTTGACATATAGGCACATTTAATGAGAATCCGCTGCAATACTGTGGAGAAATTGAGCACGTTCTGCCTGAGATTCTCCGTCAGCAGTACGATTGTAGGCCTCCCATTTGGGCTCAGTTTGAAAGAGTCGAATAGCTATCACGTTGTCCTGAAACAGGAAGGAACATTTCAAGTCATTGCGATCAAGAAACAAAAAAGTCTAGCGAAATGGGCTGTAGTGCGTTGAACAACATTGCCACTCTCGCACCTGCTGTGACTGTTCCACAACAACTTCGAAATAAACACACAAACAAAGTTATTGTAAACAATTTTTCGTCTATTTCTTATGAAAGGGACTTGTTCAAACTACAACTAGTTCATCTTTCGCAGAATTGAGAGCCACCATTCACGTAAACTCACGTTCGTCTTTACTTTCGATCATCTACATTTGTATGTTTTAAAAAGGGCTGACAAGAAAACGGAGGTTGTGTAGTGCACTTCTGCGATTGTTTACGGGAACGTGTTCAATTATTTGAAAACCACTGTACTCGATGTAATAAACTTACATTCTCATCAGTGGTGAATCGATGGTATAGCCCTGCGGGGAGGTACAAGAAATCGCCAGCCTTCACTGGAATCCGAATCCATTTATCCTAAAAACGGTTTAAGACTTTAAAAAAGTATAATCTGGAAATTTTAATTAAAATGACGACTGCCCAAGGGTAGCATCTGTGAAATGTACATAGAAGATTGTACACAGTTCCAATGACAGTGAATGAACAGTAGTGAAACTGTTATTGTACAACGTTTTGTATAAGTTATTAGTATTTGAAGTTTAAAATATCTCGTGCAGAGTGATATACCAGATGACTCACATTGGCATCTCTGACATCGAAGTATCCGCTGCCCGCTTTTATAAACCGAACCTCGGGATCCTTGTGAAGATGTTCTTCAAAGAAAATTTTCAACTGCAAACATTTTGGTTATGTCTTTGAGATTGTAGAGCTAGTAACCTCCTGGAAACCTTTGTGGTTCAAGCAGGTCCTCTCACTAGATGTTTAACAGTTTTATCCGTTAATTCTTAGAGGGCATTAGTCCAGTTCTCACTGTTTCCTAACCATGAAGGTTGAAGGCGTCTTGAGAAATACGTTTTTCAGTAATCGTTCAAAACAGTGTGTTGACAGCAGGAGAGTGAGGCATACAGTTTTCAATTCAGTAAGCAAAAGGGTATTCACAAATCTGCCTGATTGTTTTCTTTCACATAATGGTCAGAGTAACTCGAACAACGTGTATCAGAAAGAATCTTGCCTTGTCCTCGAAGTTAGGCATAGTTTTGCGGCTAATGTTCACTTCATCCCTGTATTGCATTTTGTGTTTACTCGCAAGGGAATCCAATTGCTTTTCGAAATCGGCTTCATCGATCTAAACGAGAAAATCGTGATGATCGGAAATTCTACCGTCATCGTTTTCGGTTCGTTGTACATAGTCTATGGTATAATATCACATTGTCATTGTCCATTAATTACATATCCTTACTTGTGAAAACCAATTTGAGTAGGTTGTTTTCTAAGTGATGAATAACAATCAACCGAAAGTGTATAGCTGTTATGAATATGGATAATCAGAGTAAACAACGAACAGAAACTTAACAATCAATATGAACAGAATGAAATTGAGAACTGAGACCGCTAGAGTAGTTTAAATCTTCCTTCGATTAGGATAGTTCTATGTTCTCTGCCTCTCGCATGGTGCAAATGGTTTCTCACTCACATGCAGTCTTTCCACGTTTATTTGACGTAATTCAATGTCGGAAGCAGTTTTGCCCGAGGGGCAGCGGTTTTCAGCGCGGGGGTCGGTCGGAGTATCATTCATGTAATACGGAACAGAAACAGTCATTTCTAATGAACCTGTAAACAACATGATTTGAAAAATGTTGAAAAAGGTATGGATGTAAGGGAGGGCCTCCTAAGCACGATATAGATACCATTTTCCGTCACACTCAAGAACTAATACCAAAAATCAAATAGCGATTATGTTTTGAGTTTTTCCATACAAAACTAATCAGTTCATAGAGTAACATCACGTGGACAAGGAAACTACTCCGCAAGATATATGATGAAGTAGGAAATATGAAAGTTATAAATAATACATATTATCGAAGGAGACACCCGATGGTCTACTTGACCGCAGAGCCAATTGATTGATTGATGATGACTCTTTGGCAGCAGAGAAAAACATTCGATAGGCCAATGGTAGTGGAGATAACAAAGTGTGAACATGTCATTGGCCTCAAGTTTGGCAAATGAGCACTTTGCATAGACTGTTTGATTTTTTTTGTAGATCGTTGTCCTATATCATCTACCTAAAATCAAGATCAGTTGTGATATATGACCATGTTGTGCAAGAGGAACTTACAAAAAACAAGTTCAAATTATTAGATTGCATGCGAACGGAAATATGTCCAGTCTGAAAGTTATTGTAGTACGGGTCCTAATGAAATACTTGCTTCAGTTTCTGAGTATTCAAACAAAGTAGTCAGAAACTTTTGCGATTCACCTGGAACAAAAAGTGTACATGAAGGTTCCAGTGATACGCACGTGGGCTAGGCCGAAAGGTCAGGAGATCTATGAAGAGTACTGTAGTACGGGTTAGAAAACGAAAGGTGATAGCCACGTATGACTAAGTTCTATCTATCCAGCAGCGAACCAGTTCTAGCTGGGGGATATAGCCTTGTCGCTCTGCTTGACTCCCTACACATGCCATAACACTACCACGCAGCTGACACAAATGTTCACCTGTACTTTTCTACTTCTTGCTCTAGTCCATCATTGCGATGCACAGTGGTGAGTGTTGCATGACTGCAATTTTCGATCATTGTCCTACTAGTATTTTTTGAATTCAAGATTTGTCTCAAGCTGTAACAACACTATTTTGTTTCTATAAGACCAATGTAAAACTTGAACTAATCAGACCAGGAAGTAACCATGATGTGTGGTGTGTGTAACTGCCAAAAGAATTGATATATAAAGCTTTTCCATATATGTATGTGTTTTTCCAGGAGTCAAAATCAGTTTGAGAACCAACTACATGGTTTTTTTCGCATGACCTCGAAATACCCTCTCACACCCAACGCGAGATCAAATTTTGCCTCGGTACGGTGACGTTTACGTTTAGAGGAAATGCATTTCCCTTGTTTTATATACTAAGATACTGAAGAAATGTTCAAATGGAGATTAAATTAAGTCAATCTGATAATCTCACGTATTTCGCTTTCACAAGAGATCGCGCGAGTGAAACAGGTTGAACCAACCAAGAAAGTGTTGTTCGACGATTCAATCAGCTAGGAAAACACGCCATAGTGCACGCGGAGAATCCCCAGAAAAAAATATGTTCCGTTTCAGCAACCAATCAACTACAAAATAGTAGACCGAACGGAGTATGCAGCTAACAGAAGGATACTTTCAAAGGTGATAAGTCAATAAACTACTTCACGTATGATAATCATTAGGTATATTTTGAAATGAGTCAAGTGGGAATGAAATGGCCTTCATAAAACCCCACAAAACCAGTCACAACGGAAATTAGTTCTCACAGTTTCGACAGCTGCGGGCGTGATGGAAAAGTAACTATGTTTGTGTGAGTACTCCTTATTCTCAATCAAAATTTGGTCACCTACGCGGTATTTCTCAGTGAATAGCTGAATCTCATCAGATTATGCGATATTTAATTTGATTCCAACTTTCTATTCGTTTCAATAACCCCACCTTTCTTGTATGGGAAACTATAATAGAAATTCATTATTCTGAGAAAGTGTTTATATCGAGATGTTGAGGTATTCGAGAGCGACATGGTACTGACCAAACCTCAAATGGATGACGTGGTGGAGACGTTTCGAGCACGTGTAACAGGCAGAAAGCGAGTCAAGCGACAAGCGATAAAAGGAGAAAACTTCAGATGGCCAACGGCTATTGTTCCTTACGAGTTCAAGGGAAATGATAGTTAGTTATTTGAACCATCGAAGAAACACGGTTTAATATAGCTCTCGGCGTTTTCAATTAGACTTTGGTAATTTGCAAGTATCCTTCCAGGAGTTTTCACCAGGTCAGAGCTTTTCGGAACGTAAGAAAACATCGCAGGAGGTTCTCCACCTCAAACTTTTCATACATCTCTAGAATCAATTCGTTTGTTTCGTAAGTTTCATGGCACGCTGCCAAAGCATATCATATTGAACAACACTTTTCAGCGAAGTGGCAAGGCATTATTCGAAGAGGAATGCACAAGTGGTCGAAAGAGACTTGTCTACGATTTGTGCCCCACACCTGGCAGAAGGATTATGCTGTTTTCTTCCGTGGTGGAGGGTGAGTACATATTAAATCAGAAACTTATTGAGGAAAACACGCAATGTCCATTGTGGCACTCCAATAAAACAGATAGACATTTGAGAAAAAGCGTCAAAAAGTAAGCCTCTACAAAAAAGAGCATAGGAATGTATTGGTAATTTGCACTATATATGCAAAACAATTCATTGGAAAAGTTGGATTGTAAGTGACTGAGAGTATTTGTTGAAAAATGCTCACATTATACGCTTTGAATCAGCTACACTGCTTTCAGATGCTATTCGAGTGTGGGACGTACTGGTGGAAAGCAGTATATCTCAATCGGACACGGATGTGAAGGGGTAAGCCATACGACATAAATTGAATACAATACACCACCATCAACATCCAACTGAATCATACTGAATCATTCCATAAACATTTATCAACAACAACAACTAAAACGTAAAAAATAAATATGCAAAACCCCTGAAGGGGTAAGGCACCTTTCTACAAACTAGGGTTGATTATGTGGTTTCATAATGACTCGAGAAGAAATATAAACGGATAATACTTATTGTTTATGTATTCATTGGAAAACCTATCAGGGGTTCATCTGAGCTAGTTGATTTTTATTTGACAAACAAAAATGTGTTTTTCTACATTTCCCGTTTAGGGCGGCATTGTTGCTCATGAAATCGGGCACGCGCTAGGATTTTGGCACGAGCAGAGCCGGACGGATCGTGATAAGTACATCAATATCAACGAAGACCATATAAGTAAAGGAACCAAGGTACATCATTTTCAGCCATTCGCATGCAGTGTAGTCAACAAAAGAGATTCAGCAAAATATATTTGTTCGTATATTATATGATTAACGTCTTACATGTAGCTGCATCATTCCAAAAACGTTGAAAGGATTCCACAGATAAATTCTATTCCAGGGAAACTTCGAGAAACGCTCGGATACGATGAACTCGGATATTCCATATGATTTTGGATCTGTCATGCATTACGGCTCTCAAGCTTTCACGAATGACTGGAAGTATGTCACTATAGAAACGAAGGTGAACAATTTATCAATTTTCTTATTTAGTTTTCACCTGAATTGTTCTTGTTATATTTTTAACAAAATTGTACTTACGACATGCGTATTTTTGTCCATAGTATGTAATTTTCCGTGGGTCATACTTTGGACATTTGAGCGAGATGATGTTTTACAGTGATACAATGTTTAGGACCATAGATTCCAACACACGATTGGTCAAAGAGCCGACATTTCCTTCATCGACGTCAAACATGCGAACAGATTGTACTGTGACCGTGAGTTTTACTTACTTCTATTTTTACAAGACAGCACAAATAGTATTTTGTTCTGACCGGAGCCGTCGATCTTTCTCAAGCAACCGTTTTAGAAAAACTTTGGTTTTGTGTTGTGTTCTGTGTTCACAAGAACTGCTGTGTTGTTGTTGTTTGACTACTAACAATATTTTCACTCAGTCACATACCCACCTTAATAATTATGAATGTTAGCAAATGTATGAAGTTACATAGCATTATTCAGATATCTGCAAGACCAAATTGAACTGCGAAAATGGCGGTTATGAAGACCCACTGAACTGCAACCGGTGAGTCTTTTGTTAGTTTATTCAATTCAGTTATAATAAATCCTTGTATGTGTGAACGTGAGCTGACGAGCTGGAGTATATGAACCATTGACCTTTGTTACAATTATATTCCAGCTGCAAATGCCCTCCGGGTCTTGGAGGTCTGAGGTGCGAACGAACAGCCCCCTCTTCTCGTGAGTTTTACAATAATCGTTACTACCCATAATGATGATCTTTGATCAGTGACGCTTCTGCCAGCAAGAACCTACAGCCAGCATATTTGATAGTGAGGGCTCGGTGTATTTCGGGTTTTACTTTCTCAGAAGTATGTTATAGATGACTTTGAGTTCCACTCATTTGTTAAATCGAATATTGTTTATCGATATTTAAAAGTAGGATTCTATTGAAAATTTGTAAACTAAAACTTCCAGCCGGCTGTGGAGGTGATTTGCTGGTTACCGGAGGATGGCAAACGTTGAAGAGCAGTACAGTAGGAAAGTGTCATTGGCGATTATATGTGAGTAATCCGTGCAGAATTCATTGAAGTCAAATTTTTACACATGTAGAAACTGAACATGCACCTCGGTAGTCATGTTGTGTTATAGTGAGGGCCGAATTTATAAGTTTCTGTCTCTCGCCGGAATCGAACCTGCGAGCAAAGAGTTCGTAGCAGGGCGCTAACCACTGCGCTATTAGAGCACATACCGGGCAACCTTTGGAATCGAAGACATGTGTACGTACACATCGGAAAGTGAGATATACACTACCCTCCCGCCTTTCCGTTGGCAACGACTATAGTTATGTTGTGTGTTTTAACCCCCCAGGGGATACGTTCATAATTGGAAATTACTATCAATTTTTGTTTCCATTTTCTGCTTTGCCACGGTTTCAAGAATGTAGCTGTGAGTTTTCGAAAAACATTTTTTTACACCTTCAACCCCCATATTTTGGATGTTATTATGCATTTGTGTAGTCGAAACAAAAACCAAACTTGTAGTGAGTACACGGGTAACTGTTCCAAAACATCCATCAACATTTAAAACATTTTTCCATCGTAAGCCAATTTTAACTTGGTTTTCAAAGGCTCCATCGGGACGAATTCACTTCGAAGTGATCGAAGCCAACTATAAATGTGACTCGTCGTGTGCCGATAACTACTTGGAGATCAAACATTCAAAAGATATGGAGCAGACTGGTTTCCGGTAAACAGATTCTAATTTGTAGAAACTTGCAAAATTCCCGTTAAAAGAATCACCACACTTCTGTGGCATTTAGTTTCAGCCACTCAGTCAACTGTTGATTGCCAAACTTTCCTTGTCACTTCGATACCTCACTCAATCACAGCACAACAATTCAAAAAAGCTTCAAACTTCCTTGCTAAGTGTATAAACTTCCAGTCAGTGCTGTAATCCGGTACCAGGAAGAATAGTGTCGGAGGGGCACCAAGTGCTGATCTCCAGTGTGTCACAGGCGGTACCGAGCAATTTCACCGTCAGATATATTCTGGGTAATCAGCTTTTTCACCAACATATGAAACATTATTCGACGATCTGAGCGGCCAAACAACGGAATCGCGTTGTTTTGTTCACATTTGATGAGAAAATTGTAGAATGTCTCGAGTGTTTTCCAATAAAGACCACTGAAGCCTTCCTTTGCTTCTTTCTTCGGCATACGTGTGTGAAAACCCTATCGTGACGTAAAAACGCCACGAATTCAATTCAAGGGATTCGCCACACTAACACAATAGGATAGAACATTATAGTGACAGTTGTAACAAAACAAAT